>BMAU01005469.1:0-132588 GCA_019973935.1 Trichonephila clavipes
ACATACAAATTCACCAGATACATATTCAAGACTATTAATTAACTAAGAAATCATTCATTATTAAATTCAAGGTTATGTAACAATTGTACAGGTCTTTTAATAATTGAATTTTGTGTTTTATCTTACAAGAACGTATTTTACCATCCCTGCCAGTAAATACACATCTCAACCACTTTTTACCAGTTTCCAAAAATGTCTAGGAAATTTTTCATCATTAATTAGTACAACATCATCAATTTTAAACTCTTTAATTTCGCCTGTAGGTTTAACACAAAGAGCAGATTTAAGCATGCAAATATATTCTTTTGACCATTTTGTCCAAAACATATTAAGTAATCTTTCGCGATAATTAAACCTTTTAATTAGAACTTTCCTGTTGGATAAGTTAGAATCAAAATTAAGCCTGGCAGGTGGTAGACTATTCACTCTACGTCCTAAAATCATATGAGATAGAGTAAGAGGTTCAGGTTCATTAAATTCACTAAAAATATATGTAAGAGGGCGAGAGTTGAGCACTCCTTCAATTTCAATTAAAAGAGTCTCTAACTCATCGCGAAATAAAGTTGCTCTTCCCACAATCTTTCGTAAAGCAAGCTTTACTGTTCGAATAAGTCTTTCGTAAAAGCCGCCCCACCAGGGTGCTCGTTCGATCATAAACTGCCAGTAGATTTTATGAGAAGCGTAGAAAGCTTTCACTGTAGGATCGCTGATAATCTTCCACAAGTTTTTCAGTTCAAGTTCGGATTTCTTAAAAGTTTTTGCGTTGTCAGTCAAGATTTTCGAACATAGACCACGACGACTAATAAAACGTCGAAGTGCTAATAGAAACGTTTCAGTTGTAAGGTTGTTCACTAGCTCTAAGTGAAGAGTTCCCGTAACAGCACACGTAAATAAAACAATGTAATGTTAATTCTTGTCTTTTGTGTAGAGGGGGCCTCCAAAATCTATTCCAACTACAGAAAATGGAACTGACTGCTCTACACGAAGAGCTGGTAACGGAGCGGTGACTTGAACACCTGAAGTCGAACTAAATCTTTTGCATATCAAACATTTCTTTAAGATGTTTTTCACCGTCTGTCTCCCTTTAATGAGCCAGAATTGCTCTCTAATTTCTAGCAGAGTTTCACTAACACCACCGTGAAAAACCTTTTCGTGAGAGTCTCGCACCATTAAATTAACGAAGTAATGCTTGGCCGGTAAAATGATAGGGTGTTTTTGTAAATAAGAAAAATTAGATTTTTGCAGTCTTCCACCGACACGTATCAGTTCATCTGAATCAAGGAAAGGATTAAACTCTTACTGAAGTTTTGAGTAGTAGTTTGCGTGCACGTAAACAATTAACTTCTTCGGCGAAAGCATCTCTCTGTACTAATTGAATCCAAAATTTTTCGGCACCATCGATTTCTTCTGTACTTAAGTCGTCAGATCATTTATTGAATCTATTGAGAATGTTATGCACAAAACGAAGCACCCAACTAGTAACTCGCAATAACTTCTGCAGGCTGCTAAATTTGCTTAAATTAATTATTGAGGCTGTGTTTAATTCACATGCGAACGTAAACACTTGTTCTTCGGATTCCCATGGGTCGGTTGAAGAAAAGTCACAATTCAAGCTTTTCGGCCAGTTGTTTTCCGTCGTGCGAAGCCACTGAGGACCATGCATCCAAAATTAGCTGTTAACAATCGTCTCGAGATTCGCTCCACGAGAAACATAATCTGCTGGATTTTCTCTCCCACTGCAATGATGCCAATCAGACGGATCGGAATTTGATTGGATTTCTATTACCCTATTCGAAACAAACTGTTTGTAATTTGAAGCTTTTCCTTTAATCCAATGGAAAGCAATAGAAGAATCACTCCAAAGGAAAAATTTCAAAATAGGGAATTTAAATTTTGATGTTAAATATTTCAAAATTCTCGAGGCTAAAACTGCTCCCAAAAGTTCCAATCGTGGGAGGGTTAACTTTTTGAGAGGAGAAACTCTGCTTTTAGCGGTTATAAAACTCGTGTAAATATCGTCATTCGCAGTGACATAACGAAAATACGCCACTGCTCCAAATACTCTGGGACTTGCATCACAAAATATGTGCAATTGCAAATCCTTTCCTTATCTAAAGGATATGGAAAATATTTTCTTTCCAATGCTAAGTCGTTTAGAAGACAAACTTGAGAGCACCAAGTCTCCATATTTTTCTTTAACTCGGTGGGCAATTGCTCATCCCAGCCGAGACCGTATTCCCAAATTTCTTGCATTAAGCATTTTATTATTAACACAAATGGGGAAATAAAACCTATCGGATTAAAGATTTTTGCTGCTGTTTTTAGAACACAGCGTTTCGAATTCTTTAAATTTTTAATTAACCCAAGCAATGATTGTCACCCGATTCACATACATCACCTATACCGTTTTCGTTCCATAATTTTCTTAATTCCTTCGAATTAGTTTTAAATTTTCTTAAATTCATATTAGCATCTTTAAGAATTTCAATCGCGTTTTTTGAGAGATCGAAAGCCTTATAAGCGGATTCGGATGAACCGGCGAACAAATCGTCAACATATAAAGAAGTATTCAACAGTTCATAGGTTTATCTATAATCTTCCTTATATTTTCGTATATGGAATTTAATCGTCGCAGCAATATAAAAGGACTCAAGGTCACCCCAAACGGTACACGATTCATTCTCATTATTTTGTACGATTTGGCATCTCCATCATTCGGAAACCAAAAAAATCTTAAATAGTCGCGATCTTCCTCAGCTATTCCAATCGTTAAAAATGCCCTTGAATATCACTACAAAACGCATGTTCATATTCGCGAAATCGCAAGATTACATCTATTATTCGGGGATTCAAAGGTGGACCCGCATAAAGGCACTCATTCAAAGATTTACAGTCTCTACCTTTCGAGGACGCATCAAAAACCATTCGAACTTTCGTCGTTTCTTTGTCTTTTCGAACCACAGCCGAATGAGGCATATAATAAGAATTAGTTTCGAAATGTGATGAACATTCCTCAACAATATTTTCTTTAATTTGATCTTTAACAATATTTTTTGTATTCATTATAAAGCCAATTATTGTCTTGCATTTTATACTTAAATTACCGAATCTGCGCTTCGCTATTGCCCAATTATTTTCCAAATCGCTTGGTTTATCTTCCCAAAATAATTCAGTCTCATACATTCCGTTATTAAATTTTAAATTATTCTCAAAACTCGAAATATAGTCGTTATCGCTATCTAACATATTCTTTTTCTGTATCCACTAATTCCCATCGATGCTAATTTCCAAAATTGGGTTAAATTTTAATTTAATTGGGAACAACATTCTATTTTAAATACAGAAACGTTTTCTTTATAATGTACATCCATAGGCAATATTCTACCCTGGATTATTGTCCCGAAAATGGTATCTATCGCAAACAAAGTTTTTGTTAATTTCTCCTTTCTACCGGAATGAATCTGCCAAATAAATTGCGCCCCTATTAACAATGAAATCTCATCTTCATTCGATTCGTTTAAGTCAGAAAAGTGAACATTTTTACAACTAAGCGATTTCTTTAATTTATTCGCCGATACTTTGAAAGGAGTTCCGGAAATGACAACCGTTAGGAAAGCTTCAATAGTGATCGTGTTTACAGGGTCGTTAAGGTTACAGAGGGTAATTTCCACAACTTCGTATTTTTTTTGTGTGTGTGTGTGTGTGTGAATGGGTGTTCTCGAACCGAATGTGTAATCCAATAAATTTTCTTCGCGTTTCACAGGAAGCTTCATTTTAGAGGCTACTGTTTTTTTAAAAAAACATCTCTGCGAAGCGTTATCTAACAAGAGATTAATTTCCTTTTTCTCCGATTCGTTTACCAATAAAGCCCTACACGTTTCGAGAAGAATTTCGTTAGGAGTTGTATTCACATTACAGCATGAAATACTTTTCAGGGGGTGTCACATTGCAGGGAGGGAACACCTGCGTTCTCCGAAGTGGTCTTTGGTCAACATGGTTGTTTGTGGGGAAGAAAGAAGTATCGCATATCAGTTCGGTTGATGATTGGTTGATTGATTGAATATTAACGTCGCACTGTTCAGCTACACGAGGGCTTTTGGCGACGGACCACGTAATTTTGAACCATGGTCAAGTGACGTGGACGACACCTGAGCTGGCACCCCCTCTCCTAACTACCACACCACACCAACGGGAGGACGTTTCAGCTCTCGACAGATTTAACGTGCATCGCTGCCCTACACGGCGGGTCTTTAGTGGCACTGGGCTCGAACTCGTGACAAGGCAAGCCACGGTCCGATACCTATACCACTCGGCTACCGCGGCCACGCATATCAGTTCGGAGTTACGGCCCTTACAATTAACGCAAACCCTAGTCTTTTTACAAGCCCGAAATATATGGCCTCGCGTGAGACATAGATAACAAATGCCGTTTTTAGTAAGAGATAATTTCCTTTCCTCGATTGATTTCGGACAAGAATCGGCACTATGATCATTTTTATTTTCATTTTCCAAACAAAATACACACTTATTTACATTGACAACAAACGCGGAGGTGGATGGGACATTACAAGTATTTTTATTTTTTCCACACGCTGAATCTACGTTATATTTATTAAATTTACTGTGTTTATAATTCTGTTTTTCGTTATAATAATTTCTAGTTTCTTTTCAGGGATTGAAGTCATAAGAATTAAATTCTTTAGTTAAATGCTCATTTTTTTCGCGACATTGAATTTCTATTTTTAAGAAGTCTAATAAATCAGAAATCATATTCTCCGTTTGACCGTATGAATTTCGGGTGAACTCTAACGATAAATCCCGCGAAATAGGTTTTAAAATTATTGGATACAATAAAGAACTATAAGTGTTCGGATTTACCCTACAGTTTTGTAATCCTCGAATGTGGATTTCACATTCAGAATACAGTTTTCGCAAGCTCAAAATGTCATCTGATTTTCGCACAGGATTTAAATGCAACAATTTAGACATATGTGAATCAATAATTAAATATTTTCTGCCAAATTGCTCTTTAATTATGTTTAATGCGATTGTATAGTTATTTGCACTTAAAGTTAAACCTCCAATTGCTATTTCAGCTTCATCAATTAAGTAAGATTTTAAATAATTAAATTTCTCAACGTCACTTAAATTTGAGTTATTGTGAATTGCTGCTTCGAATTGGGCAAAGAAATCACTAAATTTTAAAATATTTCCGTCAAATTGTGGGATTTGCAGTTGAGGGAGTTACTAGTGGATATTGAAGAGGTGGACGGCAAGAGTTGGGCTTGGTGGAAGATGATGATGTAGAAACATCAGGAGTAGATATGGATAAATTTGTTCTTATCGTGGATGAAAGGGGTTGAAGTAATTCAAAGGTGGACATTTAATTTTCGTTATATTTTCATCTGTTTGAGTAGAACTGGTTTTATTAGAGGATTTAGCAGCTTGAGCATAAGTGCGAGACGTTTGTGGGACTATTAATTTTCGGGCTTCTACATATGTTATATTTCTATTAATTTTAATTTCTTGAACTTGCTTTTCGGTTTTCCACTTCGGGCAAAGTTTGGAATCAGCAGTATGCGGTTGAGAACAGTTTACGCATTTAGGCTCTAGAATGCAATCTGTGGAAGAATGTCCAACAGATGCACATCTAGAGCAAGTAAGGTGACCGCGACAGGAAGTTTGAGAGTGTCCGAACCTCTGGCACTTGAAACAGCGCAGAGGGTTCGGAATGTACGGGCGAATTTTGCAATTAAGATATCCAGCTTTAATTGAAGTAGGTAAATTCGGGCTATTAAATGTTAAAATTAAATGCTGTGTATGAAAAACTGTAGTATTCTTTTTTATCGTAATTCTTCTGACTTGAATCACACCCTGATCTGAAAATCCTTCAAGGATTTCAGATTCAGAAGTGGACAACAAGTCAGGTTCTGAAATAACACCTCCGCAAGAGTTAAGAGATTTATGCGGGGTGACAATTAAAGGAGAGTTTAAAAAGGTTTTGGCGAGGAGAAACGACTTTGTTTGAATAGAGGAATTAGTTTCAACTAGTAAATCCCCGGAACGTAAACGTTTTACGGTCTTGGGTTCACCACCTATGCCAATAAGGGCTTTGTGAACAGCAAAAGGAGATCCATTGGACATTTCATTGTTTGGAAGAGAAAGTAACAAAAATCGAGTATGCGTAGAAACAATATCAATGTTGCGAGCGGGTAATACAAGCGCATCATGTGTTGGGAAGGGTGGGATGGGGGTTTTAAAAGATGCGTTTTGAATGTATTTCTTATTTTGACTTATTTTGAATTTTTTTTTTTAGAAAGGAGGAGGAGAATCCCTTTTGATTTTCAGAGAACCAGTTTGACAATGCTTGCCCTAGAGTCAGCAACCAGTAGTGGCCTCGGGAGAGCCCCCCGCACTGCAATGCAGGACCCCATCCAGGCACCACCTGGAACTACAAGACAGGCGGGATTATACACCAGCTGATAGAGCAGCCAGGACATTCTGGTTAGGCTGTCCCGGGCTCCTGTACTATCTGGCGGCCTGAGACGCAAAACTCAGCTTTTCTCCTGTACCCTCTACATGGCCGCTTCCTCCAAGACCCCACCTCACTAGTCCAAAGGTCCTCAAAAGTTCAAAACCCCGCTCCAAGTGCCAGTTTTCCCAGGGAGCAGTCCGTTGTGTCATCATACCAATAGTGAAAACCCATCAGACACAACTTTATTCCACTCAGTCCTGGTCTGCCACAGGACGTCGTGGCAGAAAAATAAAGATAAGAAGTGGAACACAAAAAAAGCAAGAATCGAACATAAAAGAAGCAACAAAATCAAAATATTGAAAGAAATGTAAGCAAATCAAATGAAAAGAACGTAATATAAAATGTAAACCATAATACGGTAGTAAAAAATCAAATTGTTTACCAGAAAAAACAAAGATGGAATAATGTTCATTGATGAATGTAGATCTGTGGTCTGGACGTGAAAAGAAGAAAAGGAAAATTGGAATGGTAAGAAAGAGGGCCGAAAATAGAGAAGGATCACTAGGGTTCCCCGGGTTCGTGAAGCCCGTGTTTACCAAAGACAGTAAACCCCTAGGGAGAAAGAAAAGATCACTGGGGTACCTCGGGAGCGTGAAACCCGCACTCACCTAAAGGAGGTGAGCCCCCTGAGGGGTCAAATACTGTTCGCAAGATTGCAACTACACTAACAGTTCGCAATAATTTATTTAAAGGCTGGTCCCGAGTTTCAGGCACCAAAATAATGTTGAAACTCAAAATTCTAAATAATTATTCAAATTCGTAATTCAAAATTTCAATTCGGATTCGTGCATTACAAATGAATAAATTGCTCTTACCTGTCAGAAGGAGAGGCGACGCATAAAACACCCCAGTCGGAAGGAGGGACAAAAACGTTTTTATTTACAAAACAGGACCACTATTTACACTAGAAGCAAGCGGCTACAGCGCCGCTAAACAGGAGTTACAACAAACTACAATGATTCTCAGAAAAAGTTTGTTTTCATAAAATGTATTTAAAAGTAAAACAAACATGAAAAAGCCCAAGTTCTTGGAAACCGAAATTACTCATATCAAGATTACAGGCAACGAATGCAAGGAAAAGTTCTAACTTCCAGATCTTTTCCTCAGGATCTAAACGTCCTGACAGATTGTCTGTGACCTCCAGTATTATACTTTTTTAGATTAATTCTGGAAAAAATCGATGAAATGGTTCTTGTTTTAATAAAATGTATCCTGTTACTTTTTTAAGTGCAAATTAACCTCATTAAATAGGTAAAGTTTAATTTCCACTAGATTAAACTTTCCTTTTAAATTAATATCACTATCTAATTTAATGAGAGCTACTTCCATATACCCCCACTTACATCTCAAGGACCCCTAAATAATTTTTTCGCTGACGTGGAACCCTTGCAGGCAATCACAGACCCTGGGGGTCGATATAGACCACTTTGGGAATCACTGTGCTAAATTGCCCCAATTTGAAAGAGAAGTTGTTTTACTTTTTTCGTTTAGGATGAGAAATATTTCTATATGTATATATATAAGGTTATTCATTATTAATTTACATAAAAAAGAAATAATATGCTACCTTAGTTAAATACGAAACTATGCATAGAATAATAGAACTAAGTAATTATGCATAATAATTTTCATCCTACCATGAATATGAAATTATTATAATAAAAAAATCAAAACGCATGAAACGTTTTTAAATTTCTTAAAAACTACTCATTTTTTTCTCACCAATTTTTTTATATGGTTTTAGTTCTAAGTTGCATAGAGCCAGTAAAAATTTGGGGCATGTTTGTAAAAAATTTTACCAACCATATTGTCCAATGTAGTCTTAAAATACAAATTAATGAAGCACTATATAACACTTTCATAACAATCAAATTAATTACACCAAAGCATATATATGATTTAAAAACTCACTTCTTAAACTGGATTTAGAAATTCCATTCGATTGAAAATTTAGTAAACACAATCTTTTATTGCCAAACTATTGGAAGAAATGTTGTGTTGCCACTAAATTTTTTTTTAAAAAATAGATTGTTTGTATTATTTCCTTAAAAGAATTTTAAAACTGTATATCCAACAAACTCTTCTTAAACTAATTTTTAAACATTTAAATACCTACTTCCGGTAGATTAAAGACTCACTTCCGATTTTTTTTAATTTATAAAATTGATTATAATTTGACTTCTAGGTAACGTAAAAACAAAACAAAGTTTGTATCGCAAAGCTAAAAGAGGAAAGGCTTGTTAAAGTTGCTGTTGAATAAGGAGAAGGGGGTGCCAGCTCAGGGCTAATAGACGAAAAACACAAAAGAAATTTTAAAAGCCGTAATTTTTAATCCATTTTTTCAATCTTCGAACAGATTACGGATAATGCTATTCTACATATGGAAAAAAAGTTTCGTTAGATTATTTTTACAAATAATGAAGTTATTAAATATTTAATTAAAATTTTGTGTATTTTTTTAATGATTGATTCTAAAAGAGAAAATCAAGAACTTGTTTAGAATAAAATATCAATTCATTAACGCGAAAGGAAACTTAAAGGGAATGATTTAGAAACCATTTTTATAAAAGCGCATCAATTTTGACTCATTTAAAAAAAATTGTAAAAAATGGAAAATATCATAATTTTGTAAAAAAAAAAAAACTACCTAATCGTGGCGAAAAAAATTATGTTTCAGATTCTGTAATTATTTTTTTGTCTGAGATAGATAGTATGAATTAGATGGCGTTTTTTTAAAACGTGGAGAAAATTCGGAACTTCATTCATTTCTACCTAACGTTCATCCCTAATCGTAGCTGGTAACGCGTAACGTAAATTTTTCCCTACCGTGCCATAAGAAGTTAACTTCAAACAAATATTATAATAAAAGTATAAATTTGGTTATATATAGAAAAATATCCACTATACACTAATGAAAGAAAAAATATCAAAAAAAAAAAAAAAACTAAGATCAAATTAAGAGAGAGGCAATTATAAACTGAAATCTTACAAAACATCTCTGAAAAAAAAACACAATGTAATTGATGTTCTTTGAAAAAAGTTTCTGGAAAAACAATTTTAACCAAGAAGAGAATTATGTTATTCAAAATACAGTAAAATAAAAACATCTATTCAAATAAAACATTAAATGGAAATTTGGTGCTTACATATTATCACACATATTATCACTTACATATTATAACACAATTTAAGATGCTTTTCCTCTAAGCAAGCGATCACTTTTGACAATTACACGCGAAAGTATGAATAAAAAGTACTTACTGATACTCGCACCACAATTTTTCGGGGTTTATCAGCATAACGTTAAATAAAGGGCACTTCAGGAATTGCTTTCGCCTCGGGATTTCCTCTTCGGCACTGTCAATGATGATGATGATTGTTAATTTTAATGGCGCAAGGGCCAACTTTGGCCAAGCTGCTTCGGCACTGTCAAAAAAAAAAACATGTCATTGGTAGATGTGCAATGATGTCATTATTCTGGGTTGTCTGGTTTGGCGTGATCACATTTTTCTAAGCTTTAGTGTAGGGATGGCGAACCAATGGCACGTGTTGAAGGCCACCACAACGAACTCTTTCGATGACGCAACGCGTGGGTGGAGTCTTCGAAGAAGAGCCTTTTCCCTATTGGACTATTTTATTTCTAGAACTTTTTATTATGTTAACTGTAGAATTAACGGATAAATCCTTTTGTTAAGAAATTAGTATTGCGCGGGATTTGTTATGTATATGTAGACGCTGCCCTCGTGAATTGATATCCGTATTAAAGTTGATATAGAATAATCCCTGGTGTGATTATTACTTGAACCTGCTTGTTGTAACCCTGTGTGTTCAACATATTGTGGCGTCCGCGAGTATTTCTCTCGTTAAATATGGATATCGATATACTCAAGTGAGTGAGTGAGTGTGGGGTTTAATGGCACAAGAGCCAATTTTGGCTATGCTACGCCAAACATTTGTTAAGAAATTTAAAATGTTTTATAAATTATGTAAAAATCATGACACTACACTTTAAAAAAAATGTAAATTTTAAATCACTTAAAACCGCCTTCAATGATTTGAAGAAACAAAATTTGTGTGGTGGGGGATTCCCCACCAAGTCAGACCATATCTTAAAATAAAAGCATAGAAAAATACAAATGTTAGTTGAAAATAAGGTTAAACAAGACATGGTATAAAAAATTATTCTCTATAGTTCCTGTATCGGGATGGAGTTAATGCACGTAAATATCCTTTAGGAAGAATGAAAGGATCTTGCTCAAGTTCCTCCTCCTCCACGTCGTAAGTTATCATATCCTCGTCATCAGTTGTTATTTCTGTAGGTGTTTCATTTCTAGATCGATGTGGAGCCCTTTTTATTTCGATATCTGGTTTCTGTACTTTTGGGCGCTTTCTTCTATTTCTGGACTTTCGTTTTACAATTTGTTGGGCTTCGGCTGCAGTAGTGAGTGAGTGTTTGGTTTAATGGCACAAGAGCCAATTTTGGCTATGCTGCGCCAAACATTTGTTAAGAAACTTATGATTTTAATATATCCCATAAAACATTTTGACACTACACTTTAAAAAAATTAAAATACAAATTACTTAAAACCGTCTTCGATGATACAAAGAAAAAAAATTTGGTGGGGAATTCCCCACCAAGTCAGACCATATCTTGAAATAAAAGCATTGAAAAAGACAAAGGTTAGTTGAAAACAAGGTTAGATAATACATGGTATAAAAATTATTCTCTATAGTTCCTGTATCGGGATGGAGTTAATGCACGTAAATATCCTTTAGGAAGAATGAAAGGATCTTGCTCAAGTTCCTCCTCCTCCACGTCGTAAGTTATCATATCCTCGTCATCAGTTGTTATTTCTGTAGGTGTTGCATTTCTAGATCTATGTGAAACCCTTTTTATTTCGATATCTGGTTTCTGTATTTTTGGGCGCTTTCTTCTTTTTCTTGATTTTCGTTTTACAATTTGTTGGGCTTCAGCTGCTGTAGAATGTTCACTATTGGATTCATTAGGGACAGACTCAGGAAAGTTTTCAGTTGAAACCGAATTAAGTGTAGCAGGAGTGGTATGAGAATGGGATTCAGTTTCTAAAGGTGAAACTAAATTATTCAGGTTATTGCCAGGGGAAGTAGTTGTAGTAGTAGTAGGGATGGGTATTTGTAATAAAGATTCACTTTGTATTGTTGGTAGTATACCAGATGGGGAAGGAAGTAGATTGTCTTGAGTAGATGAAGATGACGTGGAGAATTCAGCTGCAGTAGAAATCGATATACTCAAAGCAAAACGGAAGTCTTTGAGAGCAGCATTCAGTATGTGTTGTAATGGTATTAGCAACAGAATCGAAACCGAAACTTTAAGTAAAAATGAAGTCAATGCTTTGTACAAGCAGTTGCAAGATAAATTCTCTCGACTGGAAACAGTTCAGGAAGAAATATCTGATTTATTATTAACAAGTCATGATCGTAAGGATACATATCAAGAAGATTTTTCAAAAGCTGAAGAATATCGGGACAAATTGTCAAATTTTTTCAATATTAGAAGCTAGCCAAGAACAAAAGATTTTTGTTTCCGAAGAAAACAATTCCGTTCAAAAGCGAAAATTTAAGCTCCCAAAATTGGAGTTAAGAAAATTTAGTGGAGAACCGAAAGACTATCTTGCGTTTTGGTTGCAAGTCGAGAAAATTCACATGGATGCAACGATTGCAGAAGAAGACAAATTCCAATATTTGTTGCAGTGCCTAGTTCCAGATTCTAAAGCAGCTAGATTAGTATCAAGTTTTCCGCCTACAAAGAACAACTATTTAAAAGCAATTACGCAATTGAAGGAGCGTTTCGGAAGAGACGAACTTCTAGTGCAGATATACGTACGACACTTGCTCTCCATCGTAATGAAGAATGCAGCTGGTCGGATTAAAGTGGATTTGTCGGAGCTGTATGATTTATTGGAAAGTAAGCTCATGGCACTCGAGAGTCTTGGCCGTACGAAAGAAAAGTTTGCTGAATTTCTGGAGCCTTTGGTTAACTCCTGCTTACCGGAGAACGTGCTTCGTGCGTGGGAAAGAAGTCGCTCCGTGGAAGATTCCTCACCGCAAGATAGTGCGCGCTCGTTGGATAAATTATTGTGCTTTCTTTGGAACGAAGTGCAAAGTGAGGAGATGATTAAGCTCGCCCGTACCGGGTTGGGAGCTTCGCGCGTGTCGCATCCTCGTTCGCATCCAGATGAGGCGGATTGCTCTACAGCTGCAGCCCTTGTGAATTTTCAAGACAATTCAGGTAGGAGAAATTTTCGTTGCACTTTTTGTGATAAACCTCATAATTCTTCAGAATGTTTTTCGGCAAGAAAATTGCCATTAGAAGAAAAACGAAAACTTTTGGTACAGAAGCATGCCTGTTTTCGTTGCCTTAAAACTGGTCATGTCTGTCGTTCATGCAAATATAAGGTGAAATGTTTATCTTGTGATAAAAATCATTATACTATTATGTGTGCAGACAAAGAATCTGCTAAATCAAATGATGAAAATACTGTTGTATCAAGAAGAGTACTTTCTAATCAGTCTGTTAATGAAACTGTATATTTGCAAACTCTTGTTTTAAGAATAGAACACAATGGTAAAGAACTCAAAGTTCGTACTATTTTGGATAGTGGTTCACAAAAGTCTTATATATCGGAAAGGGTCATTAAAGTTCTGCAGTTGCGACCCAAATCAAAACAAACCGTTGTCCACGGTTTGTTTGGGGGGAGAGAAACTAGCCCTAACTCCCATTTAGTTTTTGATGTTTATTTGAAAAATTTTGAAAACACTTATGCTCACTCAATTGAGGTGCTATCTCAAAAGAAAATATGTGGGTTTGTACCCAAAATAGTTGATATTCATACTTTACAAGCATTGAAAGAAAAGAATATTACTTTATCTGATTTAGAGGCTAAGGAACATGACATTGAGAGTTGCTCTTAGGAGCAGATGTCATTGGGAACATTTTAACTGACAATTCTTTGAAACTAAGCTCATGCGTAACTGTCGTACAAACTAAACTTGGTTACACGGTGATAGGAAAAACAAATACTATACATAATAATTTATGAATGTATATTTTCTTACTAATTAAGAATTCTATGCCATTAATATATATATATATATATATATATATATATTTATACTTTTGTTATCAAGAAATTATTGCGATTGGTACTTATTCAAATAATCTTGTTTGATTACTAAACTTTTAATTAAGTTTTAAATTGTATGCAATTTTTATCATAATTTTTTTTCTTTTTATGTCTAATATAAAAATAATTATTTTGTGAAGTACATGATTTATTACGAAGTATTACTATAACATTTGAAAACTTGTATGTTTTGATAAAGTATAAACATTTATGCTTTTTATTCAAAAATTTTTGGAAAATAATTTCAAGTACTTCTAAGTGTAAACAAGTTTGTAATAGTGTTAATTTCGGAGTGGATGAAATCATTTATGAATGGTATTTCTATTTAAACGTATTTGAATTGCTTTTGATTAAAAACAATTTAATTGTGTGATTTAAGTTAACGAAAACGAAATTTTTCTTTGATTTAATTTTAATGATTTCATGTTAATTGCTGATACTCTTTTGATTAATAATGAATATTATTGAAATATTATTATTTTGATTTTGAAGTACGAAATTAGAAGACAGTTGATTGTAATATTATTCTTATGTAATCTGGCATCACTTAATTTTGTTTTCTAGATTGGCAACACACTGTACAGTCATTGTGTAAACAACAATCATGTAACCTCACTTCTAAGTCATTAAAAGCTAAGTTCCGTCCATTCAACTTCGTTTACTTTATTTATAGTACAATTTTAATGACTTAGAAGTTTTCTTGAATCGTTTCTGTTTTAAATTTGATAATGGAACAATTGCTGAAACCTGAAAGATTTGATATAGATCCTACGTGTTTTAATTCGGAAACAAAATGGCGCCATTGGAAAAAAACTTGAAAATTTTTTAGGAGGCATAAAAACCATTACAGAAGAAAATAAACTTCCTTTGCTATGTAATTACGTAACCTCAAATGTTTATCAGTTCATTAATGATTGCACAACTTATGCTCAAGCTATTGCGATACTTGATTCTCTTTTTATAAAGAAACGTAACGTTATATTCGCTAGACATTGCTTGTCAACGTGAAATCAACAAAATCAAAAAACGGTCAGTGAATATTTACAAATTTTAAATCAATTGAGCAAAGACTGACTTTACTGATGTGAAGGCTGAAGAGTACCGAAAAGAGTATATTAGAGATGCTTTCATACGAGGATTAAAATGTCCTCGTATTCGTCAACGACTCCTCGAAAATACATCGATGACTCTTGATCAAGCTTTTGAGCAAGCTAGAACACTTGAATCAGCTGAAGTCCATACAGCTTCTTATATGGGAAGTTCATTCCCTGTACAATCTGCAGCTATGAAAACAGAAGATTTTTCAGAAGAAACCGTTGCAACATCAGCGGCTTCCTCCTCCTCAAGGTCTCAAAAATGCTTCTTTTGTGGAAATGACTTACACTCACGAACCCTTTGTCCAGCTAGATATGTTACTTGCAGAAACTGTGAAAAAAAAAAAGGGACATTACCAGAGAGTGTGCAAATCTAGACCTGGGAGAAACTCTTCAAATGTTGTGGCTTCTTCAAACACACTGGTAGCTATTTCGGGATCTACGCACTGTCTCCAGAAATCAAAGTGAGTGAGTGAGTGAGTGAATTTTGGGTTTTATGGCGCAAGAGCCAAATTTGGTTATACTGCGCCAAACATTTGTTGTAATTTTTCCATAATTTTTTTTTAAAAAACACTTAAAAATTTAAGCATAAAAATTCATTAAAAATTAAAAATTCATGAACAAATGTGACATTTAATTAAAATGGCAAAAGTGTGAAATAAAAACATAGAAAATAGTTTAAAATATTAACCATCATATCTAGGTCTAAAACGCGATTGAAATCCAGAGTGTAAATTTTAATTTCTGCGATTTCTAGTAGGTGTCAGAAATGTGAGTAACCAGACCGTACATGATCATCCATTAGTTTTCATCTACATTGTATATAATCATATCCTCCTCTTCTGAGTCATAATGAATGTAGCTTTTCTTAGGTGTGTGAGGGGTCATTTTAACTTCAATTTCTGCCTTTTGTTCTTTTGCACGCCTTTTTCTATTTTTTGAGTTTCGTTTTAATCGCTTTGAAATTTTGGAAGTGTTAGATGGTTCATTATTGGATGCAGTAGCTTCTGATTCTGATAGGGAAACTGATGGCCGAATTTCAGTTGATAGTGCTGCAAATTTATTGGAAGTTGTAGGAAATAAACGTGTATCGGTTTTTAAAGATGAAGATGAAGTATTTAAGCTATTGCCAGTGAAAGAAGTAGTAGTAGAAGTAAGAATGGGTATTGGTAACAAAGCCTCTTTTTTGTATTGTTGGTAATATTGCAGATGTGGAAGGAATGGTGACGGAAGGTAGGTCATTAGATACAGGAATTTTAGAATATGTGGCTGGGACTTTGATATTGTAGAAGTCGAACGTAATAGGTGTGCTTGAGTGGAAGAGGTAGAAACTGTAGGTATAGATGTAGTTTTATTTTGTTTAGAGTTGGATGACGCTGGTTGAAGCAACTCCAAAAGTGGACACTTTATCTTTGTGATATTTTCATCAGTCTGTGTAGAAGCGGATGGTATTGATGATTTAGCGGCCTGGGAGTAGGTCAGTGTTAAAGCTGGCGGCGCTATTAACTTTCGAGCTTCTATGTAAGTTATATATTTTTATTAGTTTTAATTTCTTGTATTTGTTTTTCAGCTTTCCATTTCGGGCAAAGTTTTGAATCTGCGGAATGAGCCTGTAAACAGTTGATACATTTGGGTTCTAGGGTACAATCTGTAGAAAAATGCCCTACAGCTGCACACCTAGAGCATGTTAGTTGACCGCGGCAGGATGTTTGAGAATGACCGAATCTCTGGCACTTAAAGCAGCGCAGAGGATTCGGAATGTAAGGGCGTATTTTTACAATTAAGATAGCCAGCTTTTATTGTAGACGGTAGTTTTGGGCTATTGAAAGTTAATATTAAATGCTTCGTTGGGGAAAGTGACGAGTCTTTTTTATTTTAATACGTCTGACTTGAGTAACCCCTTGGTCAAAAAAACCTTCCAAGATTTCTGCTTCGGAGGCGCACAAAAGGTCTGGTTCAGATATGACACCTCTACAGGAATTCAGGGATCTGTGAGGAGTTACTATTAATGGACAGTCAAAAATACTTTGGCGGATAAGAATGATTTCGTTTGTAGAGCGGATACAGTTTCTATTAGTAAGTCTCCGGATCGTAACTTCTTAACTGATTTCGGATCTCCACCTATTCCCTTCAGAGCTTTTTGAATAGCAAATGGAGACTTCTGGGACATTTCATAATTTGGTAGCGACAATATTAAAAACCGTGAGTTAGTGGCAATGGTATCTATGTTGATGTTGGGTAAACAAGGCCTTTACCCGGGCACAAAATTTCAGGATCCATGAAGAGTGAGATATTCTTCATCCTGGAGTGCCTCCACCCACCACGGAGTCCAACAAGGGAGGCAGTGCGCCGGTCATCTGGCAAATACCAGGCACGGCGCTTACCTGAAGTACACTCAGAATATAGTACTACAGAATCAGGGCGAGGATCCAACGGGTAAACCCCCCACCCCTTATCTGCAGCACTAACCCTACAGCAGTGTCTCTTCGGGGACACCGAAGAAACCGCAGTACCACCAGCCGATTAACAGGAGCGGGCTCACTCCTGCCACCCGTCTACAGCGAAGCGTGGGCCAAAGGGAACGCAGAGGTATCCCCAGAACACCATTTTCCTCCTTACGGGACGCCGCACACGGCAAACATGCGGGTCGGAAAACCAACGTTGTTAGTCAAAAACAAATATAAATAATAAAAACATTTAAAGAAGTCGAAGTAATACAAATACCAAAATAAATAATCAAAAAAATTACGAAAAGATTGAACTATGTTAACGCAATGCAAAATGAATACAAAAATGTTATTTTTGAGAAATCTAATTAAAACAAATCAATTATTATACACATATGTATTTTGAAATTATTGTCTGTGGTCTCGACGTGAAATGAAGAAAAGGGAAATAGGAATGGCAAGAAAGAGGGCCGAAAATAGAGAAGGATCACTAGGGTTCCCCGGGTTCGTGAAGCCCGTGTTTACCCAAGACAGTAAACCCCTAGGGAGAAGGAAAAGATCACTAGGGCACCTCGGGAGCGTGAATCCCGTACTCACTAAAGAAGGTGAGCCCCCTGAGGGGCTACCAGAAATCAAAAATTAAGGCATTGGTTAATAATATTCAGCTCAGTGCATTAATCGATACAGGAAGCTCTCTTAGTTTTCTTAACGAAAAACATGTGGCGAAATGTAAATTGAAAGTTGAACCATATTTGGGTAAAATATCCATGGCAAACTCCTCTATAGTGATTGAAACAGAGGGTGTTTGTAAAGTTAATTTGAAAATTGAAAACTTCACTTATCAGAGAATGTGGAACTTTTAGTTATGAAAGATCTTTGTAGTGATGTTTTGATTGGCCATATTCTAAACAGACATTCATCAGTAGAAATTGGATTTGATGGTAATAGACCTCCACTAACAATTTGTTCTTTGGCTGTAGCACAAGTACCTCCTGTTTCATTATTTTCTAACTTGAATCCAGACTGTAGACCTTTGGTTAGTAAATCGAGACGTCAGACTGTTGAAGACAATATTTTTATGGCATTGGAAGTTCAGAAACTTCTCCAGGAAGGAGTCATCGAACCAAGTAACTCACCATGGATGGCTCAAGCCTTTGTCATTAGAGGAGAAAATCATAAGCCCAGAATGGTGGTTGACTACTCTCAGACAATTAATAAATACACTTTGCTGGATGCCTACCCTTTGCCTAAAATAGAAGAGGTAATTTTGAAAATTTCAAAAAATAAAGTTTTTAGCAAAATTGATCTCCAAAGCGCCTACATTCAAATTCCTATCCAGGATAGCGAGAGACATTATACAGCTTTTGAAGCTTGTGGAAAGCTCTACCAGTTTTTACGTGTTCCTTTTGGGGTTACTAATGGAGTAGCTTGTTTTCAAAGAGTCATTGACAAAATTATTGAGGATGAAGGACTCACCCTTACATATCCATTCATTGATGATGTTACTGTGTGTGGAAAAGATCAGAAAGAACATGATGACAACTTAGAGAAGTTCATGACTGTGGCAAAGAAGTATAATTTGACTCTAAATGAAGATAAGTGTACCTACTCAATTCTGTCCATTTGCTAGGCTACATTATTCAGGATGGTATAATTAAACCGGATCCTGAAAGACTAAAACCTTTGCGCGATATACCTGTTCCGAAAGACTCATCTGCATTGCAACGTGCTTTAGGAATGTTTGCCCATTATTGCCGATGGATCCCGGGGTTTTCTAAGAAAATACGTCCTCTTCTAGGAAAGAAACGGTTTCCTCTTTCTAGAGATGCTGTATTGACTTTTAATTCACTGAAAGATGATGTGGCAAATGCTGCCTTGGCAACAATTAAAGATGACATACCATTTAGAGTGGAAACTGATTCATCTGATTTTGCGATTGGAGCTACCTTGAGCCAAGCTGGACGTCCTGTTGCCTTTTTCTCAAGAACTCTACATTCATCTGAATTGAGACATTCATCCCCAGAAAAAGAAGCATATGCTATTGTGGAATCACTTCGTCATTGGAGACACTTCTTGATGGGAAAGCATTTTGAAGTATTCACTGATCAACAAGCAGTCGCATTTGTATTCAATCAGCAACATGGTAGCAAAATTAAAAATGAAAAGTTAATCCGTTGGAGACTTGAACTTGCTAGTTTTAAATTTGACATTATTTATCGTCCAGGTGAGTGAGTGAGTGAGTGTTGGGTTTTATGGCGCAAGAGCCAAACTTGGCTATACATTTATCGTCCAGGAAAGCAAAACGTTATTGCTGATACATTATCACGTATAACTGGTGCTATAACTCCCAGAGTCGACTTATACAATCTTCACAACTCGCTTTGTCATCCTGGAGTGACACAAATGCACCATTGGGTTCGTTGCAAAAATCTCCCTTTTTCTTTAGAGGATATAAAGAAAGTCACAAACTCCTGTTTAATATGTAATGAATTAAAGCCAAGGTTTGTTAAAAATGTTGGAACACTTGTGAAAGCTACTGCTCCATTTGAAAGTTTGAATCTTGACTTTAAAGGACCTTTACCTAGTGTCTCAAGAAATCACTATATTTTACCAATAGTTGATGAATTCTCTATAGATTTCCATTCGCGATCCCTTGTAGTGACATTTCTGCAAAAACCATAATATTGCATTTGAAGAACATTTTCTCTATTTTTGGAATATGCCATCATTTATTCATTCTGACAGAGGATCATCTTTCATGTCTCATGAATTAAAATAATTTTTAACTTCTCAAGGAATTGCAACAAGTCGTACTACTCCCTATAATCCAGCAGGAAATGGACAGGTTGAACGATATAATGGAATAATCTGGAAAACTATACAACTTGCTTTAAGATCTAATAGTATGAAAACTGAACAATGGGAAGGAGTTATCCAAACAGCTTTGCATTCCATTCGCTCCTTGTTGTGTACAGCAACAAATGCCACTCCTCATGAACGAATGTTTTCTCATCCTCGAAGATCCCATAACGGCTGTTCCATACCTACTTGGCTTACAAAGCCTGGTCCAGTTCTTATGAAAAATCAGATGCGTGCTAACAAATATGAGCCAATTGTTCAAGAAGTGGAATTAATTGAAGCTAATCCTGACTATGCGCATGTAAAACTTGGTGATGGAAGGGAAACAACTGTCTCTATAAGACACTTGGCTCTAAGAGGGGAAACTACCAGATTTGAAGACAACAAGGGTGCAGAGGAAAATGTTCAAGCGTATCCAGCAGATGGTTCGAAACGTGCAGATTACGTTGGCTGTGGAGTTGTGATTGAAGATGTTATGCACGGTTATCGGCTCGACACTTCTTGCAGCATTTTTACTGCCGAAGCTGTCACCATTTACCGTGCACTTCAATTAATCGACTCCAATATGCCCCGTAAATACTGCATCTATACTGACAGCATGAGTGTACTAGAAGCGCTTGAAAACTATAACGATCGATGCCATCCAGTGGTTTGTAAAATACTCGACATTACGAATCGACTGTACAGCAAGGGGTTCGATATCGTGTTTTGCTGGCTACCAAGTCACGTAGGAATCATAGGCAACGAGCAAGCGAACAGCGCGGCAAAGTCGGCGACGACGCATCTGCCGCTAGCGGTTCCGCTATCGGATATGAAGCGCGTCATCATGCATCATATTTTTAAGCTCTGGCAGGAATCATGGAGTCAGCAGTTGGATAACAAACTGCACTCTGTGAAACCTGTCATAGGAGCATGGCCTGTGATGCCAATGCGAAGAACTGATGTCAAATTGACTCGTCTTCGCATTGGTCATACTCGCTTCACTCACAGGCATTTATTATTGGGTGAAGATGCTCCTGAATGTCCGTCATGCAAGGTCTCTTACACTGTGCGTCACATTTTACTAGATTGTCCCGTTTTTAATACTTATCGCATGACCTTTTTTTATACATCTGTTTTAACCTTATCTGACTTGGTGGGGGAATCTCCCCACCAAAATCTATTTGCTTTTATAAAGAAAATTGGTTTTTTATATTTAATTTGACTTTTTAAAATGTTTTAACTTTAACTTTATTTTTTATATATGTGCATGCTGGCATGCACATATATAATTTTTTTTTATGTACTTGTATTTTTTATGTGTTTTTTTTACTGTTTTAACAAACGTGTGGCGCAGTTTCGCCAAATTTGGCTCTTGCGCCAATAACCCCAAAACTCATTCACTCACTCAAGCGTATCCAGATCTGCAGCCAATAAACTCAGACTCAGCCATTACTTCAGAAGTCTCGACTGAACAGAACATGAACACAGTAGCGTTGCGTACTAGATCTCGTCACAGGCAACCTCCTGCATACTTGAAGGACTACATCAGGGACTGAAATAACTAGATTAAAATTAAAGGGGGGTAAATGTAATATTATTCTTATGTAATCTGGCAACACTTAATTTTTTTTTCTAGATTGGCAACACACTGTAGTCATTGTGTAAACAACAATCATGTAATCTTACTTCTCAGTCATTAAAAGCTAAGTTCCGTCCATTCAACTTGGTTTACTTTATTTATTACATTGATATTGAAGAATTTGTTTCATTTTTTTTAAATCTCATTAATATCGATGTGAAAGTTAGTTAGCACATTTTAAAATTAGAGAATTATATTGTCATTCAGGAAGAGTGTATTATAGTATAGAGTACTTTTTTTTATGCATTGGAAACTTTTAAGTGCATAAGTAATCACAGAATTAACAGTTTTGAGTGAACTTTAATTCATTAACTTTAATTGAATTTTACTAAATTAACTTTGAAATAGTCTAAAAGTGACGAAAAATGGTTTTTTGGGAAGGTCCAGAAAAGAGGATTTACGAATGTTGGCAACAGAATTGGGTCTGGCTCCGTCGGACAATCTCAAAATTATTGAACTTAAAGATCTCATAACCAACAGTGATAGGTATGATGAGGAATTCGTCAAACATATGCTCAGCGTCATTGTAGAGGAACGTACAGCAACAGAAAAACAAATAGCTGCGGAACTGGAGGAGAAACAGAAGGCCGTGGTTGTGGCTTAGCAACGAGAAAGAGAATTCGAACTGGAAGAAATGAAAATTCAACTTGAAATGCAGAAGCTGTCACAAGCACCTGTTTCAAGTCAACAGCAAGAAAACCCAAAGGTTGAGTTTAATAGAATTATTTCGAGATTCAATTCGAAAGAAGATGAAATGGGTCTATACTTGACAATTTTCGAACGTCAAGCGAAGTTCTTAAACATCCCTGAAAAAACTTGGACAGCGTACCTGATTGGCTCATTGCCACCTGATATAGCTCAGCTCATCGCAAGAGAGGATGAAGATGATGCTCAAAACTATGAAAAGGTAAAAGAAATGCTTCTCAAAAGATTTCGAGTTACAGGGGATAGGTTTAGGCAGTACTTTTCCCAACAGAAGAAAATCCCAGATTCAACATGGCGAGACTTTTATTTCGAATTGAGTTCTTATTTTGAAGGTTGGATCAAAGAGTTGAAGCTAACCACGTTTGACCAACTTAAAAGTCTGATAATTGCTGATCAGATAAAAAGAAAAACTCCAGCAAATATCAAGGAACACTTTCTGGATATTTGGGCGGATTTGAACGATCCTTTGGAATTGGCTGAGAAGTTGGACGCATATGACAACCTAAGGCCTGGAATGAAAAGTAATTCAAATCAGACTTTCAAGAAGAAAGAAGAATTCAGGAAATCCTTTCCATTAAAGAAAAATCAACCTGTTGGAGGATCCCACGAATACCACTCATCTGGACCCTCTAGAACAGTGAATAGATTCCCAGGTTACAAAACTGAAGAAAGAAACCCGATAAGGTGTTACGGATGTGGGACTCCTGGAGTCATCAAGTCAAAGTGTCCTAAATGCACGAGAGCTAATGAAATGGAAACAGCAGCGAACTGTATGACGTTATTCAACTTGAAATCGAACTTGTATCCCACAAGTGTGATTCTTCTCAAAATTTTTGGAGAAAAGATTGCTGTATGTGCTGATACCGGTGCTTTCCATACCATTGCAGGTGAAAAGATGTTTAAATTCCTACAAGAGCATGATGTCACCTTTACGAACAAGAAAGAGGATTTCATTCATGACACTTTTCTTTCTCCAAAACATATACCAAACGAGTATTTATCATGCGTTCAAAAGTTTTGCAGAAGCAGCTCGTCAGA
Source organism: Trichonephila clavipes (assembly GCA_019973935.1). Taxonomy (NCBI): domain Eukaryota; kingdom Metazoa; phylum Arthropoda; class Arachnida; order Araneae; family Nephilidae; genus Trichonephila; species Trichonephila clavipes. The sequence continues at coordinate 23,463 of BMAU01005469.1, forward strand.
GCAATGGGACGGTAACTCAGAGGATCTGTTGCCACCTTGCCAGGCTTAAGAATTGGAATCACAATGACTTCTCACCAGCTGGAGGGAAAGCAATGCTCATTCCAAACTCTGTTGAATAAAAAAAGAATGTTGGTTAGAGAGTTAGGATTTAGATGACATAGCATCGTGTAAGTGATTCCCTCCGGTACAGGGTTTGTATTGTGCGCTTGTAAGAGTGCCTTGTGTAACTCAGTCATCGTAAAATCACAGTTATATGGAAAAAAGGAGCAAGTGGAAAAGTTAATAGGGGTACGTTCTGCTTGCCTCTTAATCTCGAGAAAACGAGAATTATAAGAGGCTGTACTCGATATACTCTGAAGAGTTTCACCCAGAATATTAGCTAATTCGTCTGGGGAAGAAAAGACAGAGTTCGAGGTTTGTAAAATAGGGAAGGAAAATTCCCGATACATCCCGTTTGCTGCCTTAACCTTTTTCCATAATTGTTTACTGGACGTTGACGAAGTGAGTGAGGACACATATCGAATCCAGGATTGCCTCTGACTCCGACGTCTTACTCTGCGAGCATTTGCTTTTGCCTTTTGAACGCCAAGAGATTCTCCGTAGTGGGATATCTGCGAAAGATTCCCCATAACCTCCGCTGGTTCTTATATGCTGTCTGACAATCAGTATTCCACCAAGGTTTGTAATGTTGGAATGAATGACTTGAACTCCTTGGTATGTATAAATTAGTAGCAGCAATCAAAACATTGGTGACTTCTTGTACAGCAGTATCAACACATTGTCTTGAGCATTGCATCAGTTATCACAGCCAAATGTGTGAAAAGGGCCCAGTCTGCACGACGATAAGAATACGTAGGTGGGAAGGTTTTTCCACCCGTATCATAATCGTGAGAAAGGATAACAGGGAAGTGGTCGCTATTATAAAGGTCCTTCTCAACAGATAAATTTAAATTTGGTAAGAGTGACGGTGAGCAGATGGCCAAATCTAATGTGTGAAAGGATGGTGTGGGTTCGTGAAAGTACGTTGGTTCCTCGTGATTGAGCAGGCAGACAGTGATCAGAATGAACCTGTTCAATCTGTCTGCCACGAGGGTTCATCTTCACACTACCCCACAGAGTGCTATGTCCATTGAAGTCATCAAGTATGACAAAGGGTGCTGGCAACTGATCAACCAGGTTGTTCAAGTCTTGTTGGTGAATAACAGCATTTGATGGCAAGTAAAGACAGCAGACTGTGATTAGGCTCGTGGAGTGGATTCTCACGGCTACAACCTGCAACCAGGTATGGAGTGGCAGAGCACTAGAAGGAAAATCGAGGGATGTAAAAATACATATGCCTCCGGACACAGAGGATCCCTCCGTGTCTTTCCGCACACATCCATACCGACGTATCTTTGTTGTGTGACAAAACTTCAAGAAAGTCTCTTGAAGTGCTACACATACTGGACGATACTTATGTATAATGGCCTTTACGTCATTTGTATACGATCTATAGCCACGACAGTTCCAAGAAACCAGGGAAATTATTTTTTGGGTGAAAGTGGCAAAAGGGTCCCTGTCAAGGGAGTGAGTGAGTGAGTGTAGGGTTTTATGGCGCAAGAGCCAAATTTGGCTATACTGCGCCACACGTTTGTTAAAAGAATAAAACCATGTAAAAATACACATGAAAAATACAATTACATAAAAATAAGTATTATATATGTGCATGCCTGTACGCACATATATAAAAAAAAATAAAGTTAAAGTTAAAACATTTGAAAAAGTCAAATTAAATATAAAAATCCAATTCTTCTGATAAAAGCAAATAGGTTTTGGTGGGGTATTTCTCCCACCAAGTCAGGTAAAGTTAAATGTGATGAATTAAAAAAGGTGATGCGATAATTATTAAAAACAGGACAATGTATTAAAATGTGATGAACAGTGTAAGAGACATGGCATGAAGGACATTCAGGAGCACGTTCTCCAAACAACAAATGCCTGTGTGTGAAGCGAGTATGGCCAATGCGAAGACGAGTCAATTTGACATCAGTTCTTCGCATTGGCATCACAGGCCATGCTCCTATGACAGGTTTCACAGAGTGCAGTTTGTTATCCAACTGCTGACTCCATGATTCCTGCCAGATCTTAAAAATATGATGCATGATGACGCGCTTCATATCCGATAGCGGAACCGCTAGCGGCAGATGCGTCGTCGCCGACTTTGCCGCGCTGTCCGCTTGCTCGTTGCCTATGATTCCTACGTGACTTGGTAGCCAGCAAAACACGATATCGAAACCCTTGCTGTACAGTCGACTCGTAATGTCGAGTATTTTACATACCACTGGATGGCATCGATCGTTATAGTTTTCAAGCGCTTCTAGTACACTCATGCTGTCAGTATAGATGCAGTATTTACGGGGCATATTGGAGTCGATTAATTGAAGTGCATGGTAAATGGCGACAGCTTCGGCAGTGAAAACGCTGCAAGAAGTGTCGAGCCTATAACCGTGCATAATATCTTCAATCACGACTCCACAGCCAACGTAATCTGCACGTTTCGAACCATCAGTGTAGATGGCCGAATAACGACTATACTGACTGCGGTGGTAGGCGAAGACGCGTTGAAAAACTACAGGCGCTACAGTGGATTTACTGTAAGTGGCAAAAGGGTTGATATAATGGAACCGTGGCGTATTCAAGGTTGGAATAGGAAAAGGTTCCTTTGCTGGATACGCACGTTAGGTAGGTCGAGTTCAGAAATATGAAGCTTCATCCTATCCATAAACGGCCGGATGTTAGACGGCCGTGCATCATAAAGTCTCTTCATGCTGGTACTCATATACACATTCTGCAGAGGATGTGAAGGCACGGACAAGATCTTAAAATAATACGCAAGAGACAGCTTCCTCCGTCGAAGATCTAGAGGAAGCTGATGACAGTTAACATAGAGACTCTGCACCGGTGATGTGCGAAACGCACCCGAGCAGATTCTCAGTGCCATATGGTGGACGGGGTCAAGTTTTTGCAGAGTAGAGTTGCACGCTGACCCGTATGCAACACATCCGTAGTCGATGCGAGAGAGTACGATTGCCTGATACACTCGGAGTAATGATGTTCGATCCGCCCCCAAGAGGTGTTTGACAACACCTTCAAGAGGTTTAAAGACTTTTCACACCTCTTCCGCAAATGTAAAATATGCGGAAGGAAAGTGAGCCGGCGGTCGAAAATTACTCCGAGGAATCGTACGTCGGGAACTACGGGAATTTGTATATCACGGATGCGTATTTCGGGGTCGGGATGAATACCCCGTTTGCGGCAAAAGTGCACGCAGCAACTCTTGCTCGCAGAAATACTATGACCGTTGGTGTCGCACCATTTTACAATGTTGTTGACGGCAGTTTGCAACTGCCGTTCAATCAGGCGCATGTCCGAACCTTCACAACTGATCTGTAGATCGTCCACGTATAGTGAAGCCTGTATAGAGGGCGATAAAATATTTAAGATGGATGAAATATGACAAATAAAAAGGTTGACACTCAAAATACTCCCTGAGGAACTCCCTCAGCTTGGGTAAAAGGAGCAGAGAGGGGTGCCACCCAGTCTCACACTAAAAGTACGAAGATTTAAAAAGTTTTTAATAAAAGTAGGCAAATTGCCTCTTAATCCAAAATTAAATAAAGTGCGAAGTATCCCATAGCGCCAAGTACGATCATATGCCTTCTCGATATCGAAAAAGATAGAAACTAAATGATTCCTCCGGACAAAAGCGTTTCTAATTTTGCTTTCCAGCTGAATGATGTTATCGAGAGTGGACCTTCCTTTACGGAAGCCACTCTGAAACAGAGGAATGCATTTGTTCTTTTCTAACTCATAAATGAAACGAGCGTTGACCATACGTTCCAGTGTCTTACAAAGGCAGCTCGTGAGTGCTATCGGTCGATAGCTGAGAGGGTTCTTAGGATCTTTTCCAGGTTTTAAAATGGGGATCACTATGGCTTCTTGCCATTGAGTAGGATACACCTGCTCCCTCCATATTCGGTTGAAGAGGTAAAGGAGACTTACCAGTGAATCCTCGTTCAAATGGCGAAGCATTTCATAGGAAATTCCATCAGGACCTGGACTAGTATTGTGGGCCGATGATAAGGCTCTCTTCAATTCAAACATGTCAAAGCCACAGTTATATGGTAAAGGTTGTCGGCACCTGAAGTTGATAGGTGTCCGCTCTAAACGATTCTTAGTCGCCTGGAATGCAGGGCTATATGAATCGGAGCTGGACACACTAGCAAATGTTTTGCCAATCAAGTTGGCCACATCTAAAGGTGACGAAAACAAAGCAGTAGAAGTTTCCAATATCGGAATGTTAAATTCCCGATAAAGGCCATTCGCTGCTTTGACCTTTCTCCATAACTGTTGGCTGGCAGTTGACGATGTGATTGAAGACACATACTGGATCCAAGATTCTCTCTGGCATTGACGACGTATTCGACGAGCTAACGCTTTCGCACGTTTGAACGCTATGAGATTATCAGTGCTGGGGTACCTCCTGAAAATACCCCACGCCCTCCTTTGTTCCTTTGTGGCTTGTTGGCAGGAAGCGTTCCACCATGGTTTGCACAGCTTTCGAGGGGAATTGGATGTTTTGGGAATGGCTGCAACAGCAGCATTCCGAATAGCTTCAGTGACATTGAAGACTGCTTCATCAACTACCCTGTTCTGAACCATTGTGCCTGAGATAATCGCTAACCGTGTGAATTTATCCCAGTCTGCGCGATGAAAACGATAAGTGGGGGGACGAAAACGCGTCCCCGCACCATTAACGTGCGAGACTAGGAGAGGGAAATGATCGCTGTTGTGCAGATCGTTTGCAACCTCGAAATTCAACATCGGTAGCAGAGTTGGCGAACAGATGGCTAAATCGAGGGAGTGAAATGTCCTCGTGGGTGCATGGAAATACGTTTTCTCGTCGTTGTTCAGCAGACAGAGACAGTGATCAGAAATCAACTGTTCGATCTGTCGCCCGCGAGAATTTGTAACATCATGCCCCCAGAGAGGGCTGTGTCCGTTAAAGTCACCGAGCAAAATAAATGGAGCTGGCAATTGACTGACTAAATGATTCAAATCCACTTGTGGCACAACATCGTTGGGTGGTAAATAAACACAACAGACTGTGACTAAAGAATGGACGTGAATCCGAACAGCCACAGCCTGTAATGATGTGTGCAGTGTGACGACATTACTGGGAAACAGATTAGACGTGAAGAGGCATACACCTCCGGTTGTAGATGTATCGCCATCTACATCCCGTCGCACAATTATAACCACGCACTTGCATTGTCATGGTACTCTTCAGAAATGTCTCCTGAAGAGCAACGCATGCGGGCTGGTACGTGGATATGATGGATTTGAGATCAGCAAGTCGAGTCCTTAGACCACGGCAGTTCCAGGAGATAAAGGAGGTCATGAAGTCTTCGCACTTGCTCCTCGCAAGGAGCCAGAAGACGAAGGTCTGGGCGACAGATCGTCCATTAGACTCTCGTCGCTTTGTGAGGCATGAATGTCCATGACATCGTCTCCCATGTCATGGAGTTTTTAGAGAGGTTCGACCTCTCTTTTTTTTTTGTGGGATTGCACCCCCGAGTCCTTTATGCGTGTTTTCTTGTTCTTCTTAACATCGCGTGGAGGGGATACAGACTTAAGTGTATCCACTGCAACATTCTTCGGTTTTATAGATGCGGCTGTCGCAGATGTTGGAGCCGTACTCGCGTCTACTTGAATGGCTGTGGATACGTAGGATTTGCTGGTCGCCGACGCATAGCTTTTTCCAGCAACTGGCGTGCGTGACGATACAACACGCCGAGCCTCCGGATACGAAATTTTATTTTTGATTTTCAAGGCCGTGATCTCCTTTTCGAGTAGCCAGGTTGGACAAGAGCGAGAAAACGATGAATGATCGCCTTTGCAATTCACACATCGTTCCTTTGCTTTACAGTCTGCGCTATCATGGCCTACCTCTGCACATCTAGAGCAGGTTGGCTGGCCGCGGCAGACTGTTTTCGAATGTCCAAATCTCTGGCACTGAAAGCATCGCAGCGGATTCGGGATGTATGGTCGGACTGGGCATCGGATGTAGGCCATTTTAACTGTCTGTGGAAGGTCAGGCGTATTAAAGGTCAGGATGAGGTGCTTTGTGTTCAGCACCTGTCCATCCCGCCTTATCGTGATACGCCTAACATCACAGACGTTTTGGGCCTTCATGTTCTCTTTGATTTCCTCAGTCGACACATGGAGAAAATCCGCTGGTGAAATAACGCCTCGCGAAAAATTCAAATTAGCATGAGGAGCCACGGTAACGTCTAAATGAGCGAGCTTCTGCAGATTTATAAGGGCGGTCGCCTGTTTCGCCGATGACGCTTCGAGGAACAAGTCCCCGGAGCGCATCTTACGAATCGATTTGACCTCCCCAATAATGCTAGTAAAAGCTTTCTCAATTAGAAATGGAGAAATAGTCGTAAAGGTTGCAGGAGTTTTCATTATAAAATAACGAAACGAATCAAAAAATTCGAGCTTACGGTGCTCCACTGAAGGAGAATTACTACAGGGTTCCATGAGTGTTTTTCGTGTTCATCCCAGTACGCCTCCACCCACCATGGAGCCCAACAAGGGGAGGCAGCCCGCCGGTCATCTGACATGCGTCAGGCACGGCACTTACCTCAGAGGTGGTACTGGAGTATAGTATTACAGGTTCGGGATGTGATCCGCCAGTTCACCCAGGGCACCCCTAACTGCAATACTAACCCTAAAGCAACCGTCTTTGGTATTCCAAAAGAACCCGTATTGGAATCCGCAGAACTAATCACTAGCCGATTGACAGGAGCGGGCTCACTCCTGCCTCCCGTCTACGGAGAAGCATGGGCCAAAGGGCACGCAACAGGAACCCCAGACTCCACTTTCCCCCGGTACGGGTCGCCGCACACGGCAAACATGCGGGTCAGACTCAAAAACCAGTCTTAACATTACGGAAAGCAAAAGTAAAAAATTCTTTTGCTTTAAATACCCCAAAGAAATAAACCAAAATTTAAATAGTAGAAATAATTAAAACTCAAAATATCCAAAAGAAAATTAACCACAAAACAACCCCTAACTCAACTAAATATAACGTTAAATATGGACCTCTGTAACTGAAACACTAACTAAGCAAATATTTTTTTTTTTTTTTTTTTTCTTTTCAAAGTTCACTCGGGTACCTCGGGGACGTGGCCTCCCGTACTCACCCGAAAGTGAGCCCCTGAGGTGGAAAAGAAGAAAAGGGAAATTGGAATGGCAAGAAAAAGGGCCGAAAATAGAGAAGGTTCACTAGGGTTCCCGGGTTCGTGAAGCCCGTGTTTACCATAGACAGTAAACCCCGAGGAGAAGTCTCCCTTTACCTATTCAACCGAATGAAGTGAGTGAGTGAGTGAGTGTGGGGGTTTTAATGGCGCAAGAGCCAATCTAGGCTATGCTGCGCCAAACATTTGTTAAGAAATTTAAAATGTTGTAAAAAAATATGTAAAAATCATGATACAAAAAAAAATAAATAAATTTGAAAGCACGTAAAATCGTTTTCAATGATTTAAAGAAACAAAAAATTTGGTGGGGAATTCTCCACCAAGTCAAACCATATCTTGAGATAAAAGCATTGAAAAAGACAAAAAGGTTAGTTTAAAACAAGGTTAGAGAATACATGGTATAAAAATTATTCTCTATAGTTCCTGTATCGGGATGGAGTTAATGCACGTAAATAACCTTCAGGAAGAATGAAAGGATCTTGCTCAAGTTCTTCCTCCTCCACCTCGTAAGTTATCATATCCTCGTCATCAGTTGTTATTTCAGTAGGTGTTGCATTTCGAGATCTATGTGGAACCCTTTTTATTTCGATATCTGGTTTCTGTATTTTTGAGTGTTTTCTTCTATTTCTTGATTTTCGTTTTACAATTTGTTGGGCTTCAGCTGCAGTAGAATGTTCACTATTGGATTCATTAGGGACAGACTCATGTAAGTTTTCAGTTGAAACCGAATCAAGTTTAGCAGGAGGTGTACGAGAACGGGTTTCAGTTTCTAAAGGTGAAACTAAAGTATTCAGGTTATTGTCAGGGGAAGTAGTTGTAGTAGTAGTAGGGATGGGTATTTGTAATAAAGGCTCACTTTGTATTGTGGGTAGTATACCAGATGGGGAAGGAAGTAGATTGCCTTGAGTAGATGAAGATGACGTGGAGAAGGTAGAAACTGAAGACGAGGTACCAGGCAATGGATTTTTAGAAGATATGGGTGTAAGGCATTGTAAAGGTGGACAGATTATGTTTGAGAGATTTGGATCTGTTTGGGTAGCTGTGGATATAGTTGAAGGTCTAGCAGCCTGAGCATACGTTTGGGTTAACTGAGGAACTATTAATCTGCGTGCTTCAAAATAAGATATGTTTTTATTGATTTTAATTTCTTGGATCTGCTTTTCTATTTTCCATTTTTGGCATAATTTTGAATCGGAAGGATGAGACTGCGTACAATTAACACATTTGGGCTCTAGAGTACAATCCGTGGAAGAATGCCCAACGGAAGCACATCTAGAGCATGTTAATTGGCCGCGGCAGGAAGTTTGAGAGTGACCGAACCTCTGGCATTTGAAACAACGCAGAGGGTTCGGTATATAGGACGGATTTTACAATGCAGATATCCAGCTTTGACAGCGGTAGGTAGTTTCGGTTTATTGAAAGTAAAATTACATGTTTTGTTGGAATAATATTCGAATCTCTTTTTTATTGTTATTCGCCTGACCTGAATGACACCCTGATCAGAAAAACCTTCAAGTATTTCCGCATCAGGAGTGCTCAACAAGTCGGGTTCAGAAATGACACCTCTGCATGAGTTTAGGGTTTTATGAGGACTTACAGTTACTGGTGAATTGAAAAAGGTTTTGGCAAGAAGAAACGACTTAGTTTGTAAATCAGACATAGTTTCAATAAGTAGATCCCCGGAACGCAGTCGTTTTACTGATTTCGGTTCTCCACCTATTCCGATGAGCGTTTTATGAATAGCGAAAGGCGATATTTTTGACATGGTATTGTTCGGAAGTGAAATTATTAAAAATCGAGTATGTGTAGAAAGAGTATCAATGTTGTGTGTGAGTGAGTAATACATGCGCATCAGGTGTTGGGAAGGGTGGGATGGGGGTTTTAAAAGATGCGTTTTGAACTTTTTCCTTAATTTGACTAATTTTGATTTTTTTTTTAGAAAGGAGGAGGAGAATTCCTTTTGATTATCAGAAGACCAGTTTGGCAGGGCTTGCCCTAGATTCAGCAACCAGTAGTGGCCTCGGGAGAGCCCCCCGCTCTGCAATGCAGGACCCCATCCAGGCACCACCTGGAGCTACAAGACAGGCGGGATTATACACCAGCTGATAGAGCAGCCAGGACATGCTGGTTAGGCTGTCCCGGGCTCCTGTACTATCTGGCGGCCTGAGACGCAAAACTCAGCTTTTCTCCTGTACCCTCTACATGGTCGCTTCCTCCAAGACCCCACCTCACTAGTCCAAAGATCCTCAGAAGTTCAAAACCCCGCTCCAAGTGCCAGTTTTCCCAGGGAGTAGTCCGTTGTGTCATCATACCAAAAGTGAAAAAACATCAGACACAACTTCATTCCACTCAGTCCTGGTCTGCCACAGGACTTCGTGGCAGAAAAATAAAGATAAGTTGAACACAAAAAAAAATCAACAATAGAACATAAAAGAAGCAACAAAATCAAAATATTGAAAGAAATATAAGAAAATCAAATGAAAAGTACATAATATAAAAATGTAAACCATAGTACAGTAGTAAAAAATATCAAATTCTTTACCAGAAAAAAACAAAGATGGAACAAAGTACATTGTTGAATGTAGATCTGTGGTCTGGACGTGAAAAGAAGAAAAGGGAAATTTGAATGGCAAGAAAGAGGGCCGAAAATAGAGAAGGATCACTAGGGTTCCCCGGGGTCGTGAAGCCCGTGTTTACCAAAGACAGTAAACCCCTAGGGAGAAGGAAAATAGCACTAGGGCACCTCGGGGCGTGAAACCCGTACTCACCTAAAGGAGGTGAGCCCCTGAGGGGGAGAAGGAAAAGATCACTAGGGTACCTCGGGAGCGTGAAACCCGCACTCACCTAAAAAGGTGAGCCCCCTGAGGGGCCCTGTCAAGGGAATAGCCGTCGCTTGTTTAAAATCAGCCTCTAAAAGGCTTTCATCTTCTTCGGGTGAGTGAGTGAGTGAGTTTGTGGTTTTTTGGCGCAAGAGCCAATTCTGGCTATACTGCGCCAAACAATTGTTAAGAAAATTAAAACGTTATATAAAATTTAAAACACAGTAACAATAGTATAAGGTAAAGTATCATAAATATGGATTTTTTTCTTTAAGAGAAAAGCATATAATTGTTGGTGGGGCGTAGACAAAACAGTTTTAAAAAGTTAAAATTTCAAATCACTTAAAAAACCGTTTTCAAGCAATAAAAGCAATCAAAATTTGGTGGGGATGAGTCAGTGAGTGATTGTGGGGCCATCGGCGCAAGAGCCGATTTCGGCCACACATTCGTTGAAACCTTAAAAGTATAAGAAAATATTAAAAATTTCAGGTAAAAAAGCAAAATCTTTAATTCATAAAATTCAATCAGAGAAAAAAATATTGGCGGGGAATTTTCCCACCAAGTTCGATAGGTATTATTGAGTAAAAGTTATTTTCTAAGTCTGGACGGTGTTAAAAGTAAGGAACCTTTCCAGTATTTTTTACCGTCCTTTTGAACAAGATCAGGATGCTGTTCAAGTTCATCTTCCTCAACGTCATATGTGATCATGTCTTCCTCATCCGTCGAAAGGTCTGTAGGTGCTGGTTTTTTACGTCTATACGGTGCCATCTTTATTTCTATTTTTTTCTTCATTTAATTTTTAAGTAATTCTTTTTTCGTTTTCGTATACGTGTTTTTGATTTTAATTTGGAATCCCGTTCAGTATTCGATGTAGAAGGGGGTTGAATATCGTTGGTATCGTTGGATAAGGAAGTGGTTACAATTGAGGAAGATTCAATTGGGGTGAACATGTTAGAAAGTACGACATTGGACATAGGAATAGGTGGTTCAGGCTGTAAAACTGTAGCTGCTTTGGAAGATATAGAAGGAAGTAGTTCTGCTTGGGCTGATGAAGATGACGTGGAAATAACAGGAGTGGATATTAATTTATTTTGTTTAGGGAGGGATGAAAGCGGTTGGAAGTAAATTTAATGGTGGGCAATTTATTTTTTGTGATGTTTTCATCTGTTTGGGTGGAATTGTTTACTATTGAGGGTTTTGCAGCCTTGGCATAGGTTTGGACTAATCGTGGCACTATTAGTTTTCGGGCTTCTACATATGTTATATTTTTATTAGTTTTTATTTCCTGAATTTGTTTTTCGGTTTTCCATTGCGGACAAAGTTTGGAATCAGCAGTGTGGGGTTGAGAACAGTTAATGCATTGAGGCTCTAGACTGCAATCTGGGGAAGCATGTCCAACTGATGCACATCTAGAGCATGTCAATTGTCCTCTGCAGGCAGTTTGAGAGTGTGCGAACCTCTGGCACTTGAAACAGCGCAGAGGATTCGGAATGTATGGACGGATTTTACAGTTTAAATAACCAGCTTTTATTGTTTGAGGTAGTGTGGGGCTGCTAAAAGTTAAAATTAAGTGTTTAGTCGGTATAATAGCTGTATCCTTTTTTTTTATTGTTATTCTTCTGACCTGAATGACCCCCTGATTGGAGAATCCTTTAAGGATTTCCGCTTCAGAGGTGGTCAAAAGGTCCGGTTCAGAGATGACTCCACGGGATGTGTTCAAAGATTTATGTGGAATTATATTCACAGGTGAATCGAGAAATGTTTTCGCAAGTAGGAAAGACTTTGCGTAGAAGAACTGGTTTCAACAAGTAGATCACCGGATCGCAATCTTTTAATGGATTTCGGTTCTCCACCTATTCCTTTCAGAGCTTTATGGATTGTAAATGGTGATTTAACAGACATGGCATTGTTAGGCAAAGAAATTAATAAAAATCTTACACGTTGAGCAGTTTCGTCGATTGAAAGGTTGGGCAATACAAGGCCTTTACCCTGGCACAGCAAACTTGGATCCATATGCGTACAAAAAACTTCATTCTGGCGTGCCTCCACCCACCACGGAGTCCAACAAGGAGGCAGTGTGCCGGTCATCTGGCAAAACCAGGCACGGCGCTTACCTGAAGTACACCCAGAATATAATGATACAGCATCAGGGTGAGGATCCAACGGGTAAACCCGACACCCCTTATCTGCAGCACTAACCCTACAGCAGTGTCTCTTCGGGGACTCGAAGAGAGGTACCACCAGCCGATTGACAGGAGCGGGCTCACTCCTGCCACCCGTCTACAGCGAAGCGTGGGCCAAAGGTATTCCCAGGACACCATTTTCCTCCTTACGGACGCCGCACACGGCAAACATGCGGGTCGGAAAACCAACGTTGTTAGTCAAAAACAAAAATATAATAAACAAAACATGTAAAGAAATCCAAGTAATACAAATACCAAAAAAATAATCGAAAAAATTAAAGGATGAAACTAATTTAACGCAATAGAAAATGGATACAAAATGTTATTAATAACAGAATAACAACAAATCTAATTAAAACAAATCAATTAGGTTTCTTTACAAATGTATTTCAAAAGTAGTTGTCTGTGTTCTGGACGGGAAAAGAAGAAAAGGGAAATTTGAATGGCAAGAAAGAGGGCCGAAAATAGAGAAGGATCACTAGGGTTCCCCGGGTTCGTGAAGCCCGTGTTTACCAAAGACAGTAAACCCCTAGGGAGAAAGAAAAGATCACTAGGGCACCTCGGAGCGTGAACCCCGTACTCACCTAAAAAGAAGGTGAGCCCCTGAGGGGTTCATCTTCTTCGGATGCCTGACCTATGACGTAATCCGTGTCCGAAGGATTAACGTCTGTGTCCATGGCATCTGAGGTTTGAGAAGTTTTCCGCCTCCGAGATCTTTTAGAGACGGGAGTTGATTCATAGAGGGAATCTGCTTCCCTCGCAATCTTCAAGGATACGTTTTTTCCAGGTTTTTTCTTTAAGTTCGTCTTAGGTTTTACAATTTTTTTTTGTTATCTTTTCGAGGGCTATGTTTTTGAGATGGCTGTTCGTGAGTTTTTTCTTTTGAATTATCAATTATTGTAACAGGTGATGTTTGCGTACCTGAGCTTGTAGTGATTTTCTTTGCTACCGCAACATAGCTGAAACCTTGTATAGGTGTACGATTGGTGACAGCTAGCCGTGCCTCTGGATAAGTGAGTCTGTTCTTAATTTTCACTGTGATGATTTCCTTCTCAAGTTTCCAGGTGTTGCATGAGCGTGAGTACGATGGGTGGTCGCCTTTGCAATTAATGCATTTTTCTTGACCATTACATTCTCCGCTGTCGTGTCCCACTTCACTGCAACGAGCACAAGTGGGTTTTCCATGACAGGTTGTTTTAGAATGACCAAAACGCTGGCACTGGCACTGGAAACACCTGAGTGGATTAGGAATGTACGGACAGACAGAGCAACGTAAGTAACCTGCAGTGATAAACTGTGGCAAGTCAGGACACGCGAACGTGAGGATCAGATGTTTGGTATTAACAACCTGTCCATCACGTCGAATAGATTCTTCTGACTGCACACAAACTTTCTGATCTTGAAGGCCTTCGAGAATTTCTTGTTCTGGTACACATTGTATAAGTCAGATTCCGAAATTACACCACGAGAAGAATTAAGATTGGCATGAAGCAAGACTGTGATTGGTATGTTGGCCAACATTTGCAGGGCCAAGAGCTGTTCGGCTTGCTTAGTTGTGCTAACTTCAACCAGCAAATTGCTGACTGCTTTAACCGATCCAACAGTGGCGAAGTGAAGTGAAGTGGGGTTTAGTGGCGCAAGGGCCAACTTTGGCCAAGCTGCGCCAAACACTTGTTAAAAGAGAAAGTCATATATTTTAAAAATATATATGTATAAAAATATATGTACACATGTATATGCATGCATGCATATGATCCAACAGTGGCAGATAGTTCTTTCTGAATAAGAAATGGTGAGACGGATGAAAAGGTATCACCCTCAGTTCTATGAATAACAAAAAATTTTGCATTATGTAGGTATTTTAAAGCCGTTTGTTGCTTCAATGAAGATTAGTTTTGCTCTTTTAGGGGAGCTCCCTGGCCGTTAGGGAGGCCATCCGCTATGACTGTAACCATGAATTTGAAGTTTTAAATTCCAGCCCCGGCGGCACCACCCACCATGGAGCCTAACAAGGGGAAGCTTAAATCGTACAAAGTGTACAAAAGCATCAGTGCTAACCAGAACTTATACGCTCACAATACGTTCCTGTGCAGACCACCACCTTTAACGCAGCTGTCAGCAAACATATCAATCGCTTGATCCCTAGCAGGCGGTAAACCTTCCCACCAGACGATTGAATGCACATGAGACCAAAGTGCACCTCCCGTTTACCTGAAGCAGAGGCCAAAGCAATGTGTTGGTTGCCCTTAATTACCAGGACCCTCCTTTCCAGGGACACGGGTCTCCACGCACGGCAAACACATGGGTGATTCATCCCCAATAGAAGCTAAAAGCATCAGAGTGACTCAAGCTTCTGAAGGGGAGCCCTCGCTTCCAGAATCACAACGAGAGGAAGAAAACAGGAAAAGGATAAAAGTATAGAGAAGGAGAAAAAGGAAAAGATCACTGGATACCTCGGGGTTGTGATGCCCGCACTTACCTTAAGAAGGTAAGCCCCTGAGGGGGTTACCTGATGGGAATTCATCAGATATAAATGCGCTGGACGAGATAGAAGCGGTTTTGGCTTTGCTAAATAAAAAAGAAAGTCCAATCAAGATTTTAAAATTCATATCGAACCTGGGTTTTGCTCCAAATCTCGGTAAAGTTTTAAGACTATTTCTTACTCTACCATTAAGTGTGGCAAGTGGAGAAAGGAGTTTCTCTAAATTAAAAATTTTTTACGTTCCACAACTACAGAGGATCGGCTAAACGGCTTGACAACAATAGCCGTTGAACATGAAGTGGCTGAAGAAATCAATTTTAAAAGAAATTATAAAAAAAATTTCTATTCCATTTTTAGAACTATTTTCTTATCTTCACTGTCGATTTCCTTTTTTAGAGTATTCCTCAGATTTTCTTGACATTTCTGAACATTTTCTAGGACTTTCTCCATTCTGTGACAAATCTATACGGAACTTTATCACTAACCTTCTGAGTCGTCCTTTTTAGGGAAATTTAATTCCCTACCTATTTCCAATCAACTCCAAAAAGCGGACAGGATTCCTTGTTATATGCAGATTAGATAAAGTATTTAAGTCAAACGGAATAGTAAAGTTAGAGCAGTAGGAGATAGAGATTGAAGCAGAAAGTTATAGTGAAGTTAAATTGAAGAATTCTTGTTGGAGATAATTTAATCTCTCTTGAGATTCAGTGTGGTAATTATTGATTTATAATTAATGTCTCATTAAAGTTTTAAGAGTGAGATTAAAGTTAAATGTTCAATAGGAACATTATTAAATATAATTCTGGGATCTCTTATCATGGTAATCTCTGCGTGATCGTTATTTAATTGTTAATTAATTGGATCATTAATTCATTAAGTTAATTTAAAGGATATTACCTTTAAAACCTCATAATACTAGTTAGATATATTTGTTAATAAGTCTTTGATTTTATTTGGATAAGATAACCAAATAAAGTTGTTTATAAAAATGTGGCTACTGGTTCTTTCATGACTCCTATTTATTTTCGTTCTCAAAGTGAGGCCCAAGGAGACCTTCACAATTCTCTACTTACGTCTTTTTTTTTGGCCGCTTCTCAAGGCATTAATGCCTTCCAACAGAAACTTCAGTTGCTCATCCATCGCTCTTGTTAATGTCATAAAATCCCACTTCTGATGACAAACTGTTATGTTGATAGGGGTTCGAGGATTTTCTGCAAATCAGTCATAAAGAGCAAGATAGTTTTTTAAAAGCGATGAGAAATTATTGTCGAAAACCCATTCCTAGAAATACAGGATGCAGCAGCAATATTCCCAGAATATACCTCAGAAGGCCTACCCAACTTCAACAGCACTCAGACACAATTATCAGTTTCTAAAATACACGTATGTAAAAGACTTTTCACAAGCACAACCAAGCTATTCCGTAATCACGGTCGAAACAAGTTTACTAATCGCTAATTAAAACAATACTGACTCGTTTCGGCGAGCATCTCTATTTATAGGCCCGGCGGATCCTTCGAGAAAAATTCCCTTGCATCATAGATCGTGAAATTAGTGGATTTTTCTCAACTAATTTCTAGAAGAATCCACCAGGTTTCGAATTCGCCAAAAATGGTCGCCTAAAACGATGCCTCTATCACAAGGTTCCCATTGAATCACCATTACAACATAAGGGGCGGCTTGTTAACAGAGAGAAAAGGTAAATAGTCTCATCCCCTTTAAGATCGCCGTCGAATGGTCGAATTACCTGATTGAGTGGCGGTCACGTGTTTCCGTGACGTTTGATCGCGTGATCGGAAGTCGTCAGGAAGGCGGTGACTACCGGTACGATGAATATAAAAGCAAGATGTAACATTTTAGATTCTCTTCCTTTGATTCTCACTCACTCGATCTTGCTAGCGGTTTAAGTAAATGAGGACATGGATAGTCTGCTCAGTAGTATATTTTTTCCCCCGTGATATCTCGGATGTTTTGATGTCTTGTTTTTTTAATTGGATCGTTGAATTCTTGTATATAATCATCATTCAGATTACAAATAACACTGTGCTACTCTGCTGCCACGTAGTTGTGGCAAACAAGTGGTTATGGGCCGACAAGAGTGTAATCTGAAGATAGTTTTTTTTTCCGTCGGAGATTATTTACTATTGCCGAGAAGGAGGGGCTGAAGATTTTGCCACCTGTTTTTTTAGATTTTTTCTGATAAGAATAATTTTTGGTCACTATCCATGGCTGTTGTTAATTATCAAATAAAACCTTTAGACACATCTAACTACTCCACATGGTTAACGGATATTAGGTTTTTGCTACATGGAAAGAACTGTTTTGAAATTGTTGCTGGGAAAGAAAGTGCTCCAGAGATTAAAGAAAATCGGCTAGAATTAAGACTTTAATGCCCGTCAACGATTGGCGTTATTGATTCTATATCTGAATATCAGCACAGAGTATCGCAGTATTATTGAAATCGTAACAGACCCTGCAGAAGCCTGGAAACTGTTGAGGGATAACTTTCGACCGGACAACAGATCATATCACTTGAAGCTTTTTGGAGATTTTTTTCAGTGCAGAATCCTACCTAATGAAAAACTTAACATATTATCTTCAAGAATAAAAAGAATGTGCGACCAATTAGAGGCAATGGGTAAACCCATGGAGGAAACATATCAATGTTATCAGTTACTTAAAAGTTTGCCTTCAAAATTTGATTCTATAGTCGGAAACATTCTCCGTTGGACCGATGAAAAATTTAAATATAAAGATATTTTGTTGGAGCTGGTTGCGGAAGAAACCAGAATCGATTTCCGAGATGATTTGAGTCTACAAAGGAGTCAACATGAGACTTTTAGTGTGCAGAAGTCGAAGATAAAGTGTCACTATTGTGGTAAATTTGGACATGTCACAATGGAAGTACTACTGCATCATTCAGTGCAACTAATCGAAGATACAGAGAATATAGAACAAGTCCAAAGTTACATCGACATCCGCATGGGCCTTCACCTATTGGGTCTTCTGTGTCAAGTGATGAGTTCAAATATAATACTTTTCGAGCTAGTAGAAGAGACAGAAACTATTCATTTAAAGACCGAAATGACCTAAGCAGGTACCATGGTTCAACAAACTTTTTTCTTGCTGAGGCTAATTTGAGCTGTAATGTTAGTAAAGACGCATGGATACAGCTGCTAGTAATCATTTCACAAATAGCAGGGTCATATTTATTAATTTTGTAGATATTGTTAATGAAAATATGGTTTTTGGCTGTAAATGGTGTCAAATTTCCCATAGAAGGAAAGGGTGATGTGAAAATTTGGTTTAATGGTCATGAATGCTTACTTAAAAAATTTTTCTAGTAGATTAAGGAAAAATTTAATGTCCGGCCCCATGCTTGACCAGAACGGATTAAAATTTATTGGTGAAAATAGGCAAATTAAAGTTTATGCAGGGAATAAACTAATTTTTAAGGCTAATCTGGAGCAAGGATTGTATTATGCAGACCAAGACATTGAACCCAAATATGCATCTAGTGTTGAAAAGGCTATTAAAATTGAAGGAAAACCAAATGACTTAATAACCTGGCATGAAAGATTTGGTCACGCAAATGTTGATTATATCCTAAAAACTAGCCGTTTGGATGCTGTGAGAGGTTTACCAAAGCTTAAAAAGCCACTTAATTTTGAGTGCGCACCATGCAGGTTAAATAAATACAAAAGGGTTTCTTTTCAGTCCAATAGAATGCACAAGATCTAAAGCGCCTTTAAACTTATTGCATTGCGATGTTTGGGGACCAGCTAATGTAATTGGTAAGAGGGGAGATAAATATTACTTATCAGTACTTGATGATTATTCTCGTAGAATGTTTATTTTTCCTATGAGTCATAAATCGGATACTTATATTCTGGCCAAATTTATTATAAAGGCTGAAAGACAGCTGGGTTTAAAAGTTAAAGCTATTCGTTCGGATGTTGGTGGAGAATTCATCGCTAGTATTTTAACTGGATTTTCTGTAGAGTGAGTGTATTGTTTTATGGCGCAAGAGCCAATTTTGGCTAAACTGCGCCAAACAACTTTTTAAGCATTAAAAGTATAAAATTAGTAAAAAAATGTTTATGGTTTAAAATAGTAAGATCTCATTAAAAAAAAAAAATTTTAAAAGCTTAAGTTGATAAATATTGGTGGAGTTTTCCCACCAAGTCAGAAAATGTTTAATGCGGAACCAAATTATTTAAAATAAAATGGTATCACTTGATGTTGCTAAAACGGTTTTTTTATTGGATTATCAAAGTCGTACTTAATAAATGATTGATTTGGTTTATTAATCAACCTCCCTTATAGGTGAAGCCATTCATATTTAAAACATATTTTGATTCGGCTCAGGTTCATCTTCGACGTCATATATTATCATATCCTCCCTCATCCGTTGTGTACTCAGTAGGTCCAGATTTTCGAGGTCTATGAGGGGCCGTCTTAATTTCTATTTTTGGTTTTACAGTGTTGGATTGGCCAACGTTTTTTTCTACGGGCTTTGAGGTTTGAATTGTGTCCTGGGATGTAGCGGGTATGGTATTGATATAGTGGTGGTCGTTTCAAGAACAGAGCATGCTGTGGATGAGGAAGATGGTGAGATAGATAAACTATTAGAAGTGGTGGAGCAGTATCTATTACAGGAGGTTGAGATATTGATGGCGATGCAAGTAACTAAAGATGTGGAGGGTACGAGTTCTGCCTGAGTTGATGTAGAGGATTTATTAACTGCAGCGACTGAGGAAGATATAGTTGGCTTTGGAACGGAGACTAGTGGTTAAAAACAATTTTAATGGTGGGCAAAACTATTTTGTAATATTTTCATCTGTTTGTGTTGTAGTGGTTGTAGTCGAGAGTTTGTAACCTGAGCGTAGGATTGGGATAATTGTGGAGCTATTAGTTTTCGTGCTTCTAGGTATGTTAGATTTCTATTTGTCTTAATAATTTGGATTTCTTTTTCGGTTTTCCATTGTGAACAATTTTGAGTCTGATGGATGATTGGGAGTTTCTAGAGTACAATCCGTGGAAGGATGCCCAACGGTTGCACATCTAGAACACGTCAATTGTTCTGCAGGCAGTGTGAGATGTTCTGGCATTGGAAACAACGCAGAGGATTCAATTAGGACGGATCTTGCAGTTTAAATAACCAGCCTTTTTATTGTTGTCGGAATTATTGAACGTTAAGATTAAATGTTTAGTAGGAATAATCTCAGCATCTTTTTTTTATAGTGATTCTCCTGACCTGAATTACACCCTGTCCTGAAAATTCTTCAAGGATTTCAGTCTCAGGAGTGAATATCAGGTCAGGTTCAGAGATGACACCTCGACTCGAGTTAAGTGATTTGTGAGGACTCACCGTCAAAGGGCAATCTAAAAGGTTTTTGCCAACAAAAAAGATTTAGTTTGCAAAGCAGATAAAGTTTCAATCAATAAATCTCCCGAACGTAGTTTTTTAACGGATTTAGATCTCCGCCTATTCCTTGAATAGCTTTTTGAATCGCAAAGGGAGATTTTCTAGTCATATCATTATTAGATACCGATAGAATTAAAAACGGCAATGCGTAGCAATCTGATCAATGTTAGTTGGGCAGGATGGGTTGGGGGTTTTAATAAATGCGTTTTGATTTTTTTCCTAATTTTACTTATTTTGATTTTTTTTTTTTTGAGAAAGGAGGAGGAGAATCCCTTTTGATTTTCAGAGAACCAGTTTGGCAGGGCTTGCCCTAGAGTCAGCAACCAGTAGTGGCCTCGGGAGAGCCCCGCACTGCAATGCAGGACCCCATCCAGGCACCACCTGGAACTACAAGACAGGCGGGATTATACACCAGCTGATAGAGCAGCCAGGACATGCTGGTTTGTCCCGGGCTCCCTGTACTATCTGGCGGCCTGAGACGCAAACTCAGCTTTTCTCCGGTACCCTCTACATGGCCGCTTCCTCCAAGACCCCACACCTCACCAGTCCAAAGGTCCTCAAAAGTTCAAAACCCGCTCCAAGTGCCAGTTTTCCAGGGGAGCAGTCCGTTGTGTCATCATACCAATAGTGAAAACCTTCAGACACAACTTCATTCCACTCAGTCCTGGTCTGCCACAGGACTTCGTGGCAGAAAAATAAAGATTAAGTTGAACACAAAAATCAATAATCGAACATAAAAGAAGCAACAAAATCAAAAACATTGAAAGAAATTGAAGAAAATCAATAAAAAAAAAGAACATAATATAAAAAATGCAAACCATAATATGCAGTAAAAAATATATCAATTTTTTATTAGAACAAAATTAAGTTGGGACAATGTTCATTGTCCAATGTAGGTCTGTGATCTTGACGGGAAAAGAAGAAAAGGGAAACTTTAATGGCAAGAAAGAGGGCCGAAAAATAGAGAAGGATCATACAAAGACAGTAAACCCCTAAGGAGAAGGAAAAGATCACTAGGCACCTCGGGAGCGTGAGGGTTAAAGAAGGTGAGCCCCCTGAGGGGGGATTTTCTGTAGAAAGAGGCATAAAACACGAGAGAACTAACATTTATACGCCACAGCAAAATGGCGCTTCGGAACCTCTTAACAGAACAGTAATTGACGGAGCTAGGACAGTGCTATCAGAAAGTGGACTAGATAAGAGTTTCTGGCCTGAAGCTGCATTATATTTTGTACATGTTTGGAACAGGTTATGTCACTCTGGTCAAACTCTTACTCTAATTGAACTTTATATAGGTATTAAACCTTCAATTAGACATCTAAGACATTTTGGTTCTATTTTGTATGTGGAAACACTAGACCTTTAAGGGGAAAACTGGAATGAAAGCTAAAAAAGGCATATTGGTTGGTTTCGCTCTAGGAACTAGAGGATACAGAGTGTGGATACCAGAGGATTCAAGGGTTATTGAAACCTCTAATTTTCGTTTCCAGAAACCTCAGCAGAGTAACAGTGGAGCGGTGCTAGCGTCTCCAGGTTTGAAGATTTCCCGATTACGAAGTGGTTGAGAACTGCGAGGATGATAAAACAGTAAATAATACCCCAGCCTCCTTACCACAAAATTCAAATACAGAAACCTAGGATGAAGAAGAACCGACCAAAAAGAGTCAAGTAGAACCGATAGTTACGTGGTTCCTGTAAAAACTACATGGAAACGCGTAGCGGTTCCACGACCTGATGGTTCTAGAAATGACATATACTATTATGAATTGGGAAAATGTCAAAGGTTAAGATCCTGCAATGAGATTAAAAAATATTGCATGGATAGAAATCTAGAATTTGATGAGTATTTTTAATTTTAAGGGGAAAGATACATTTGAAGGAATAATTAACCCACATCTTAGTGTGTCAGGTGTACAGAGTGTAAAAGTTAAAAATAATGCATGACTAGACATTTTAACCCTTAGAACTATTAAACAGATGGAAAAATCACCTCAACAGGAATCATGGAGAAAGGCAATGGATGCAGAGTTTGATAATCTTAAATTAAGAAATGTATGGAAATTAACTATATTACCCCCTGATAAGCGATTATTAGGTTGTAGGTGGGCATATAATTTGAAACGGGATGAAAATGGAAAAGTAATCAGATATAAAGCTAGGTTAGTAGCTGTTTCCCACACTCCTCACTTAACTGCAACTGAGTGCGCCAGACTTTCCACTCCTCACTTAACTGTAACTGAGTGCGCGAGATTTTCCCGCTTTCCTACCCCAACTGAAACTTTTTGGAACCCGGTACCGGGACATTCTGTAAACTGAAACGCAACGGACGGACGCAAGGTCTTGTTCGCATCAATCCGCAGCACCTTCAAGGGTGTAATTTTCATTTAACCTCATTATTACCTTTTAGTGTAAACTTTAACTGTAAATATTTATTTTCTTGTAATATAAATTTAAGTACTATCTCCATCTCTGGCTATTATTCGGACTCAACCAACGGCACCATATGGAGGCACCGACGACATTCGTCAACGATTCAGAGAAACAAGAGATAAGTACTATTTTATATTTTCATTCAACGTTTGACTTTGGTTTCTCTTACTGATTCATTCCATCCATATTTCGTTTTATCAATTAATGGATGCCGAAACGGCTACAGTGCTTCGCGGCAGAGCGAAGGCTGCACTTACAAGAACTATAAATTTCATTGATAAAAATGATCAAACTTTTGACAAAAATGATATACGCAACAAGTTAGAGAAACTTGAATTAACTTATACGGAATTTGATAAAGCGGATGCTGCTTTACCTATCGAATCCTCTGAAATGGAAGAATTCGAAACAAAATATTACGAAACCAAAGCCAAGCTACAAAATATCTTAGAAAATTTATCTGTGAGAACATATGTATATAATGATAATTCTGATGTCTTTGAAAATGTCTCAAATATGAAATCTAGCAATTTTAAGTTGCCAAAAATTAATATTGAGCGTTTTTCTGGTGATTATAAAAATTGGCCTTCATTTAAGGATTTATATGTATCATTAGTGCATGATAATATGTGTTTATCGAATATACAAAAGTTTCAATATCTCAGAGGTTTATTGCTGTCAGAACCAGCAAATATAATTAAGCACATTCCCATTACTGAAACGGCTTATAACGAGGCTTGGGAAAAATTATTAGCTCGTTATGATAAAAAGAAGCAAATCATTTTTTCACTCATTAAAACCTTCATGGAACAACCTTCTTTTAACGATACTAACTCTCACAACTTACGCAACATAGCAGACACTTCCGACGAAGTAATTAGAGGTCTTAAATCTATTGATACTAAAGCAGAGTCTAGAGATGTATGGTTGATTTACATTTTGTTACAAAAAGGTTGATCCTAAAACGCGCCAAGAATGGGCGCAATTCTCAAATAATATTGATTTTCCCACATTTGAAGCATTTATAGAATTTTTAAATAACAGATGTACATGCTTAGAACTTTATAATGTTAGCGTTACTCATGAAAAACAACCTTATATTAATAAATCGAAATTTAACAATAGTTTAAAATGTTCTTGTTGTAAAATGAATCATCTTGTTTTCAAATGTTCTAAATTTAAAGAAATGTCTGTTAAAGAGCGTATACAACTTGTTAATAAACAAAAATTATGTATGAACTGTTTATCTGATAGGCACACTGAGTCACATTGTAATTCAACTTTTACTTGCCACTATTGTAAGAAAAAGCATCATTCGCTATTACATGATAATAATTTTAAAAATTTCGCAATGTCAGCAAATAAATCTCATCGTGCTGAAGGTCAAAACCAGACAGGAAATGATACTAATCAAAGCAAAGAAGTTGCAGCTTCCGTGAACTCTATACAAACATGTTTTTCTTTATTACCAACTTTAAGCGTTAACATTAAAAATATTTTGGGGGAGAACTGTCAAGTTCGAGTTATGGCGGACAGCGGAAGTGAATCAACATTCATTTCGGAAAAATGTTTAAAACTGCTAGGCCTGAAAAGAAAAAACGCTAGATTTCAAATTAAAGGATTGCAAGATTCTAAAATCGCGATGACTAGAGGGTGTGTTGAAATAGATTTAGTATCGTTACATGACCCCAAGGTCAAACTACCAGTTAAAGCATATGTTTTGGAAAAACTAACTGCTCCGTTACCAACGGAAAAAATAAACGAAACACATTTCTCTCATTTAAAAATGCCTGCTTAGCGGATCCGAAATTTTTTATCTCAAACAATATCGATATGATTCTCGGATCTGACTACTTTTTTTCTATTTTGCTTCCTGGGCAAATTACTTGCTCTCAAAGTAATTTAATCGCTCAAAATTCCATTTTTGGTTTCCTAATTTCAGGCAAATTAACTGAGTCTTTAAACTCAAATTCAATGCTAAATCTTCACATTAATGGTACAAATATTGACAATCAATTAAAGCAATTTTGGGAATTAGAAGAAATTCTAACGTAAAAGATAAATTATTAACTTCTGAAGAGCAATTTGTGGAAACACATTTTCAAAATACTTATGCATGTAATTCCGATGGACGCTTTGTTGTAAAACTTCCATTTTATAAATCAAATTCAGAATTGGGAGACTCAAAACCCGCAGCAATTTCTCGCTTATTAGCAATGGAGCGGAAATTTAAAAATAACCCAGATTTTGAAAAACAATACAAAGAATTCATGAACGAATACGAATCGCTAGGTCACATGAGCTTAGTAAATTCCAGATCCCATACTTCCAAAGATCAGAATTTTTTACCGCATCACGCCGTTATCAAGCCATCCAGCCTTACAACAAAGTTAAGAGTAGTTTTTGACGCATCTTGCAAAACTACAAATGGTACGTCATTAAATTCTCTGCTAGGAGTAGGTCCCAAATTACAAAGGGATATTTTTGAAATATTGCTTAATTTTAGAATTCCTAGAATTGTATTTACAGCGGACATTGAAAAAATGTACCGTCAAATTTTAGTAGCTGATGAAGATCAGAAATACCAACAAATTCTGTGGAGAAATAACTCTAGTGAAAACATTCGCACATACAAGCTAAAAACTGTCACCTACGGTTTAGCCTCAGCTTCCTTTTTGGCCACTAGGTGTATTAAGCAAATCGCTCTCGATGATAAAGATAATCCCAACCTCTCCCGAGTTTTACAGGAAGATATTTATATGGATGATTTACTATCAGGAGCAGATACGCCAAATAACGCAATCTCCATTTGCAAGGACATTGCTCATGTTTTGAGTACTCGCGGATTTCATTTAAGAAAATGGAATTCTAATTCCACCGAATTTCTCGCTCAATTTTCAGAACATAGTTCTCATGATGCACGAGTTGAATTTTCCAAAGATTCTAATGAAAGTTCTAAAGTATTAGGCTTATTTTGGAATTCATCCAATGACACTTTTGGTTTCCAACCATCGCTTGAACTTACACCACCACTCACAAAGAGACGTATTTTATCTGAATCTTCCAAAATTTTCGATCCTTTAGGACTTCTTTCACCTTGTACAGTATTCATGAAGATTTTTTATCAAAAACTTTGGCTTACAAAAACAGATTGGGATTCTCCCATTCCACAACAATTAACAGAGGATTGGCTTAGGTTTCAAAAGGCCTTTAATGCCATCAACTACCTCACTGTTCCCAGATGGGTCATCCTTACAGCAGACAACATAGTAGAATTGCATGGTTTTGCAGATGCTTCTTCATTAGCTTATGCTGCTGCAATCTACTGTCGGCAGAAACACAACGGCAAAATAAAGGTTCAACTACTTGTATCAAAACTAAAGTAGCCCCTGTCAAACAAGTTTCCATTCCTCGATTGGAGTTGTGCGGTGCACATTTACTATCCAAGCTATTTAAATCGGTCTTACGGACATTAGAATATTATACCTTTGATGTATTCGCTTGGACGGATTCTAAAATAGTTCTCTCCTGGCTGTCTGGTCATCCTCGCCAATGGAAAACTTTCGTAGCAAATAGAACATCTGAAATTATAGAAGTTCTACCTACAAAGCATTGGAGACATGTGCCTTCTAAGGAAAATCCCGCAGATATTGCATCCCGAGGTATTGATCCTAAATGCTTACCTGATTGCAAGTTATGGTGGCAAGGACCACCCTGGCTAAGGCTAGAAACTTCTAGTTGGCCCAAGGCTGAATCCAGTTGCGATGAGGCTTCGGATGAGGTAAAAGCGGAACAAAAATCAGTCTCCATCTTCAATCTGTTTACTCACACATCAAATGATGTAATTCATGGTTTATTCGAACATTACTCTTCACTCACCAAAGTAATTCGCATTTTTGCTTATTGCCAAAGATTTATTAAAAACTGTAAAAGATAGCATCTCAAGGATCATCGATCAGTTCATCCCATATTAATACTACTTCACTTACCTTTTCGGAAACCAAAACCGCTGAAGAAACCATCATTCGTTGGGTTCAAGGTTTTTACTTTCAGGAAGAAATACGAAGCATTAAAAACAGATTTCTCTGCCACCCAAAAGTCCATTACGTTCCCTCCATCCATTCATAGATGAACATGGTTTAGTACGGGTGGGAGGGAGATTGCAAAATTCCCAGCTTCCATTCAATTCCAAGCATCCTATCATACTTCCTTCTCAGCACAGTATTAGTGAACTCCTTATCAAGGAACAACACATTGCTCATTTACATGCTGGGCCGACTTTGTTAGCTCACGTTCTTCGACAGTCCCATTGGATCGTAGGAAGTAGAAAATTAATTAACAAATGTATTAGAAAATGCTTAAAGTGTAACAAATTCAAAACATCCACCACAACACCACAACTGATGGGCAATTTACCAAAACACCGTGCCACGCTGGAGAGACCTTTCTTCAGTTGCGGTATTGATTATGCTGGTCCTGTACTGATTAAATGCAACAAAGGTCGAGGGACTAAATCTACAAAGGGTTACATTGCTTTATTTGTATGCTTAGCAACTAAAGCTGTTCATATTGAAGCAGTCGGAGACTTAACAACTGATTCCTTCATAGCTGCACTTCGTCGTTTTAGTGCTCGTCGTGGTGCTCCCCGCCACATTTATAGTGACAATGGAACCAATTTTGTTGGAGCTCGTCGAAAACTTGACGAAATACGGAAGTTATGGCTTTCTTTACCAACTAATGAAGCCATCTCTTACTACTTATCCAAATCTTCAATAGATTGGCACTTTATTCCACCCTCATCACCACATTTTGGAGGTATTTGGGAATCAGGAATTCGATCCGTCAAATTTCATCTGAAGAGAGTATTGGGAGAAACCATATTAACTTTTGAAGAGTTAACAACCTTGCTCACACAAATCGAAGGATTACTAAATTCCAGGCCTCTCTCCTACGTTAATGACTCTGACATAGAATGCATATCTACGCTCACACCTTCACATTTTCTTACAGGTGATGTTCTTCTTTCAGTTCCAGAGGAGCTTCCTTCAACCTCCAACCACAGAGATCGTTGGGAGTTGCTACAGAACATCAAACGGGGCTTTTGGAAGAAGTGGAGTTCCGAATTTATCTCCTCCTTACAACCTCGCAAGAAATGGCAGGACGCACAACCAAACTTGAAGGAAGATGACATCGTATTGATCAAAGAGGAGGGTCCTCCTGGTACATGGCCAATGGCTCGAGTTCTTCAAGTGCATCCAGGCAACGACGGACTGGTTCGTGTTGCAACTGTGAAAACCCAAGACTCAGTGTTTAAACGACCTGTCCATAAACTTCACAAACTTCCCATATATCCGAACTAGTTCGGATATAGGGTGGGAGTATGTTTCCCACACTCCTCACTTAACTGCAACTGAGTGCGCCAGACTTTCCACTCCTCACTTAACTGTAACTGAGTGTGCGAGATTTTCCCGCTTTCCTACCCCAACTGAAACTTTTTGGAACCCGGTACCGGGACATTCTGTAAACTGAAACGCAACGGACGGACGCAAGGTCTTGTTCGCATCAATCCGCAGCACCTTCAAGGGTGTAATTTTCATTTAACCTCATTATTACCTTTTAGTGTAAACTTTAACTGTAAATATTTATTTTCTTGTAATATAAATTTAAGTACTATCTCCATCTCTGGCTATTATTCGGACTCAACCAACGGCACCAGTAGCTCAAGGTTATTCAAAAGTTAAAGGTGAAAACTATGGTGAGACTTTTTCTCCTGTTAATTTTTCAGTTATAAGGTTATTCTTTTCTCTGTTGGTAGTGGGGTTAAAGTGGAAACACATTCAGTGTGATGTCACTGGAGCGTATCTCTGCGCACCATTAAATGAGGAGGTGTATATGAAACAACCCAAGGGTATATAGAAAGGGGAAAAGAGAGTCTAGGCGAGTGAGTGAGTTTTGGGTTTAATGGCGCAAGAACCAAATTTGGCTATACTGCGCCACACGTTTGTTAAAATATGAAAACCAGGTTAAAAATACACAAGAAAAAATACAATGACATAAAAATAATTATTATATATGTGCATGCCTGCATGCACATATATAAAAAAATAAAGTTAAAACAGTTTAAAAAGTCAAATCAAATATAAAAATCCAAGTCTTCTGATAAAAGCAAATAGGTTGTGGTGGGCTATTTCTCCCACAAAGTCAGGTAAAGTTAAATGTGATGAATTAAAAAAGGTGATGCGAGAATTATTAAAAAAGGGACAATGTATTAAAATGTGACGCACAGTGTAAGACACCTTGCATGACGGACATTCAGGAGCATCTTCACCCAATAATAAATGCCTGTGAGTGAAGCGAGTATGACCAATGCGAAGACGAGTCAATTTGACATCAGTTCTTCGCATTGGCGTGTGAGTGAGTGAGTGTAGGGTTTAATGGCGCAAGAGCCAAATTTGGCTATACTGCGCCACACGTTTGTTAAAAGAATAAAACCATGTAAAAATACACATGAAAAATATAATTACATAAAAATAATTATTATATATGTGCATGCCTGCACGCACATATATATAAAAAATAAAGTTAAAGTTAAAACATTTTAAAAGTCAAATTAAATATAAAAACCAATTTTCTTTATAAAGGCAAATAGATTTTGGTGGGGAGATTCCCCACCAAGTCAGATAAGGTTAAAATAGATGTATGAAAAAGGTGGTGATGCGATGATGGTTAAAAACTGGACAATCGATTAAAATGTGATGAACAGTGTAAGAGACATGGCATGAAGGACATTCAGGAGCGCGTTCTCCAAACAACAAATGCCTGTGTGTTGAAGCGAGTATGACCAATGCGAAGACGAGTCAATTTGACATCAGTTCTTCGCATTGGCATCACAGGCCATGCTCCTATGACAGGTTTCACGGAGTGCAGTTTGTTATCCAACTGCTGACTCCATGATTCCTGCCAGATCTTAAAAATATGATGCATGATGACGCGCTTCATATCCGATAGCGGAACCGCTAGCGGCAGATGCGTCGTCGCCGACTTTGCCGCGCTGTCCGCTTGCTCGTTGCCTATGATTCCTACGTGACTTGGTAGCCAGCAAAACACGATATCGAAACCCTTGCTGTACAGTCGACTCGTAATGTCGAGTATTTTACAAACCACTGGATGGCATCGATCGTTATAGTTTTCAAGCGCTTCTAGTACACTCATGCTGTCAGTATAGATGCAGTATTTACGGGGCATAGTGGAGTCGATTAATTGAAGTGCACGGTAAATGGCGACAGCTTCGGCAGTGAAAATGCTGCAAGAAGTGTCGAGCCTATAACCGTGCATAATATCTTCAATCACGACTCCACAGCCAACGTAATCTGCACGTTTCGAACCATCAGTGTAGATGGCCGAATAACGACTATACTGACTGCGGTGGTAGGCGAAGACGCGTTGAAAGACGACAGGCGCTACAGTGGATTTACTGTAAGTGGCAAAAAAGGGTTGATATAATGGAACCGTGGCGTATTCCAAGGTTGGAATAGGAAAAGGTTCCTTTTGCTGGATACGCACGTTAGGTAGGTCGAGTTCAGAAATATGAAGCTTCATCCTATCCATAAACGGCCGGATGTTAGACGGCCGTGCATCATAAAGTCTCTTCATGCTAGTACTCATATACACATTCTGCAGAGGATGTGAAGGCACGGACAAGATCTTAAAATAATACGCAAAGAGACAGCTTCCTCCGTCGAAGATCTAGGAAGCTGATGACAATTAACATAGAGACTCTGTACCGGTGATGTGCGAAACGCACCCGAGCAGATTCTCAATGCCATATGGTGGACGGGGTCAAGTTTTTTCAGAGTAGAGTTGCACGCTGATCCGTATACAACACATCCGTAGTCGATGCGAGAGAGTACGATTGCCTGGTACACTCGAAGTAATGATGTTCGATCCGCTCCCCAAGAGGTGTTTGACAACACCTTCAAGAGGTTTTAAGACCTTTCACACCTCTTCCGCAAATGTAAAATATGCGGAAGGAAAGTGAGCCGGCGGTCGAAAATTACTCCGAGGAATCGTACGTCGGGAACTACGGGAATTTCTACAGCACGGATGCGTATTTCGGGGTCGGGATGAATACCCCGTTTGCGGCAAAAGTGCACGCAGCAACTCTTGCTCGCAGAAATATTATGACCGTTGCTGTAGCACCATTTTAAAATGTTGTTGACGGCAGTTTGCAACTGCCGTTCAATCATGCGCATGTCCGAACCTTCACAACTGATCTGTAGATCGTCCACGTATAGTGAAGCCTGTATAGAAGGCGATAAAACATGTAAAATGTGAGAGATATGACACATAAAAAGGGTGACACTCAAAATACTCCCCTGAGGAACTCCTTCAGCTTGGGTAAAAGGAGCAGAGAGAGTGCCACCCAGTCTCACTCTATGAAAGTACGAAGATTTAAAAATCTTTTAATAAAAGTAGGCAAATTGCCTCTTTATCCGAAATTAAATAAAGTGCGAGGTATCCCATAGCGCCAAGTACGATCATATGCCTTCTCGACATCGAAAAAGATAGAAACTAAATGATTCCTCCGGACAAAAGCGTTTCTGATTTTGCTTTCCAGCTGAATAATGTTATCGAGAGTGGACCTTCCTTTACGGAAGCCACTTTGAAACAGAGGAATGCATCGGTTCTTTTCTAACTGGTAAACGAGACGTGCATTGAGCATACGTTCTAGTGTCTTACAAAGGCAGCTCGTGAGTGCTATCGGTCGATAGCTAAGAGGATTCTTTGGATCTTTACCAGGTTTTAGATTGGGGATCACTATGGCTTCTTGCCATTGAGTAGGATACACCTGCTCCCTCCATATTCGGTTGAATAGGTAAAGGAGACTTACTAGTGAATCCTCGTTCAAATGGCGAAGCAATTCATTCGATATTCCATCAGGATCTGGACTAGTATTGTGGGCCGATGATAAGGCTCTCTTCAATTCAAACATGTCAAGTGAGTGAGTGAGTGAATGTGGGGTTTTATGGCGCAAGAGCCAAAATTGGCTATACTGCGCCACACGTTTGTTAAAATATTAAAACTATGTTAAAAATACACAAGAAAAATACGATATAAAAATAATATTATATATGTGCATGCCTGCATGCACATATATAAAAAATAAAGTTAAAGTTAAAACATTTTAAAAAGTCAAATTAAATATAAAAATCCAATTTTCTTTATAAAAGCAAATAGATTTTGGTGGGGAGATTCCCCACCAAGTCAGATAAGGTTAAAATAGATGTATGAAAAAGGTGATGCGATGATGGTTAAAAACTGGACAATCGATTAAAATGTGATGAACAGTGTAAGAGACATGGCATGAAGGACATTCAGGAGCGCGTTCTCCAAACAACAAATGCCTGTGTGTGAAGCGGGAGTATGGCCAATGCGAAGACGAGTCAATTTGACATCAGTTCTTCGCATTGGCATCACAGGCCATGCTCTATGACAGGTTTCACAGAGTGCAGTTTGTTATCCAACTGCTGACTCCATGATTCCTGCCAGATCTTAAAAATATGATGCATGATGACGCGCTTCATATCCGATAGCGGAACCGCTAGCGGCAGATGGGTCGTCGCCGACTTTGCCGCGCTGTCCGCTTGCTCGTTGCCTATGATTCCTACGTGACTTGGTAGCCAGCAAAACACGATATCGAAACCCTTGCTGTAGAGTCGACTCGTAATGTCGAGTATTGTACATACCACTGGATGGCATCGATCGTGGTAGTTTTCAAGCGCTTCTAGTACACTCATGCTGTCAGTATAGATGCAGTATTTACGGGGCATAGTGGAGTCGATTAATTGAAGTGCACGGTAAATGGCGACAGCTTCGGCAGTGAAAATGCTGCAAGAAGTGTCGAGCCTATAACCGTGCATAATATCTTCAATCACGACTCCACAGCCAACGTAATCTGCACGTTTCGAACCATCAGTGTAGATGGCCGAATAACGACTATACTGACTGCGGTGGTAGGCGAAGACGCGTTGAAAGACGACAGGCGCTACAGTGGATTTACTGTAAGTGGCAAAAGGGTTGATATAATGGAACCGTGGCGTATTCCAAGGTTGGAATAGGAAAAGGTTCCTTTGCTGGATACGCACGTTAGGTAGGTCGAGTTCAGAAATATGAAGCTTCATCCTATCCATAAACGGCCGGATGTTAGACGGCCGTGCATCATAAAGTCTCTTCATGCTGGTACTCATATACACATTCTGCAGAGGATGTGAAGGCACGGACAAGATCTTAAAATAAAACGCAAGAGACAGCTTCCTCCGTCGAAGATCTAGAGGAAGCTGATGACAGTTAACATAGAGACTCTGCACCGGTGATGTGCGAAACGCACCCGAGCAGATTCTCAGTGCCATATGGTGGACGGGGTCAAGTTTTTGCAGAGTAGAGTTGCACGCTGATCCGTATGCAACACATCCGTAGTCGATGCGAGAGAGTACGATTGCCTGATACACTCGGAGTAATGATGTTCGATCCGCCCCCCAAGAGGTGTTTGACAACACCTTCAAGAGGTTTAAAGACTTTTCACACCTCTTCCGCAAATGTAAAATATGCGGAAGGAAAGTGAGCCGGCGGTCGAAAATTACTCCGAGGAATCGTACGTCGGGAACTACGGGAATTTGTATATCACGGATGCGTATTTCGGGGTCGGGATGAATACCCCGTTTGCGGCAAAAGTGCACGCAGCAACTCTTGCTCGCCGAAATACTATGACCGTTGGTGTCGCACCACTTTAAAATGTTGTTGACGGCAGTTTGCAACTGTCGTTCAATCATGCGCATGTCCGAACCTTCACAACTGATCTGTAGATCGTCCACGTATAGTGAAGCCTGTATAGAAGGCGATAAAATATTTAAGATGGATGAAATATGACAAATAAAAAAGGGTGACACTCAAAATACTCCCCTGAGGAACTCCCTCAGCTTGCGTAAAAGGAGCAGAGAGAGTGCCACCCAGTCTCACTCTAAAAGTACGAAGATTTAAAAACATTTTAATAAAAGTAGGCAAATTGCCTCTGAATCCAAAATTAAATAACGTGCGAAGTATCCCATAGCGCCAAGTACGGTCATATGCCTTCTCGATATCAAAAAAATAGAAACAAATGATTCCTCCGGACAAAAGCGTTTCTAATTTTGCTTTCCAGCTGAATGATGTTATCGAGAGTGGACCTTCCTTTACGGAAGCCACTCTGAAACAGAGGAATGCATTTGTTCTTTTCTAACTCGTAAACGAAACGGGCGTTGACCATACGTTCCAGTGTCTTACAAAGGCAGCTCGTGAGTGCTATCGGTCGATAGCTGAGAGGGTTCTTAGGATCTTCTCCAGGTTTTAAAATGGGGATCACTATGGCTTCTTGCCATTGAGTAGGATACACCTGCTCCCTCCATATTCGGTTGAATAGGTAAAGGAGACTTACTAGTGAATCCTCGCTCAAATGGCGAAGCAATTCATAGGAATATTCCATCAGGACCTGGACTAGTATTGTGGGCCGATGATAAGGCTCTCTTCAATTCAAACATGTCAAAGTCACAGTTATATGGTAAAGGTTGTCGGCACCTGAAGTTGATAGGTGTCCGCTCTAAACGATTCTTAGTCGCCTGGAATGCAGGGCTATATGAATCGGAGCTGGACACACTAGCAAATGTTTTGCCAATCAAGTTGGCCACATCTAAAGGTGACGAATACAAAGCAGTAGAAGTTTCCAATATCGGAATGTTAAAATCCCGATAAAGGCCATTCGCTGCTTTGACCTTTCTCCATAACTGTTGACTGGTAGTTGACGATGTGATTGAAGACACATACTGGATCCAAGATTCTCTCTGGCATTGACGACGTATTCTACGAGCTAACGCTTTCGCACGTTTGAACGCTATGAGATTATCAGTGGTGGGGTACCTCCTGAAAATACCCCACGCCCTCCTTTGTTCCTTTTGGCTTGTTGGCAGGAAGCGTTCCACCATGGTTTGCACAGCTTTCGGGGAATTGGATGTTTTGGGAATGGCTGCATCGGCAGCATTCCGAATAGCTTCAGTGACATTGAAGACTGCTTCATCAACTGCCCTGTTCTGGACCATTGTGCCTGTGATAATCGCTAACCGCGTGAATTTATCCCAGTCTGCGCGATGAAAATGATAAGTGGGGGGACGAAAACGTGTCCCCGCACCATTATTAACATGCGAGACTAGGAGAGGGAAATGATCGCTGTTGTGCAGATCGTTTGCAACCTCGAAATTCAACATCGGTAGCAGAGTTGGCGAACAGATGGCTAGATCGAGGGAGTGAAATGTCCTCGTGGGTGCATGGAAATAAGTTTTCTCGTCGTTGTTCAGCAGACAGAGACAGTGATCGAAATCAACTGTTCGATCTGTCGCCCGCGAGAATTTGTAACATCATGCCCCCACAGAGGGCTGTGTCCGTTAAAGTCACCGAGCAAAATAAATGGAGCTGGCAATTGACTGACTAAATGATTCAAATCCACTTGTGGCACAACATCGTTGGGTGGTAAATAAACACAACAGACTGTGACTAAAGAATGGATGTGAATCCGAACAGCCACAGCCTGTAACGATGTGTGCAGTGTGACGACAGTACTGGGATACAGATTAGATGTGAAGAGGCACACACCTCCGGTTGGAGATGTATCGCCATCTACATCCCGTCGTACACAATTATAACCACGCACTTGCATTGTCATGGTACTCTTCAGAAATGTCTCCTGAAGAGCAACACATGCGGGCTGGTACGTGGATATGATGGATTTGAGATCATCGAGTCTAGTCCTCAAACCACGGCAGTTCCAGGAAATGAAGGAGGTCATGAATGTGCCGCACTCGCTCCTCCTCTGGAGCTAGAAGTCGAAGGGCCCGATTGAATATCCATGAGATCTTCATCGTCTTCGGAGCAATCTCCGGTCAAAGTGTCTTCTTCTATTTTACGGTGGAAGTCTCTGGATAATTTTTAGGGATCCTAGTTAAATGGGTTTTAGATCCCTTTGACGAGCCCTTCGGCTCTTTGGTTTTCTCGGCGAATCGCTCTCAGTCCTTTGAATTTTTTTTTCATCGGAGGTGGTGATTTGCTAATTGGCTTAGCAATCACCTTCGTTCTAGGGGGTGAAATGTGTTTAGATGGAACAATTACCTCCGGTTCAGTGGGTGTTGATGAAACCGAGCTGTTGTCTTTTTTAGAGTCACATTGGATACACTTATCCGATGTGCTCTTGCGGGTGGCACTAGCATAACTCTTACCAGAGACCGGCGTGCGTGACAAAACAACACGCCGTGCCTCTGGGTAGGAAATTTTTCTTTTATTTTGACAGATGTTATTTCTTTCTCGATAATCCAAGTAGGACAGGAGCGTGAATACGCCGGATGCTCACCTTTACAGTTTAAACACTGCTCCTTCTTTTTACAATCTGCGCTGTCGTGGCCCGATTCCCCGCAACGAGGGCAGGTAGGCTGGCCCCGACAGACGTTCTTAGAGTGGCCGTATCGTTGGCACTGAAAGCAGCGCAGCGGATTTGGGATGTACGGTCGAACTGGGCATCGGATGTAGGCCATTTTAACGGTCTGTGGGAGGTCAGGCGTAGAAAAGGTCAGGATGAGGTGCTTTGTGTTCAGCACCTGTCCATCCCGCCTTATCGTGATACGCCTGACATCACAGACTTTTTGGGCCTTCATATTTTCTTTTATTTCCTCAGTCGACACGTTTAAGAAATCCGCTGGCGAAATTACGCCACGCGAAAAATTTAAAGTATTATGAGGAGCCACGGTAAGGTCTAAGTGAGCAAGCTTTTGTAGTTTTATAAGGGCTGTCGCTTGATTCGAAGATGACACTTCGAGGAACAAGTCCCCAGAGCGCATCTTACGAATGGATTTGACTTCCCCTATACTGCCAGTTATAGCTTTCTCAATTAGAAACGGTGAGATGTTAGTAAAGGTGTCAGGAGTTCGGAGAATAAAAAAACGAAATGAATCAGAAAATTCAAAATGGTGCTCCACTGAAGGAGATTTCCTGCTGGGTTCCATAAGTGTATTTTTGTGTTCATTCCAGTACGCCTCCACCCACCATGGAGCCCAACAAGGGGAGGCAGCCCGCCGGTCATCTGACATGCGTCAGGCACGGCACTTACCTCAGAGGTGGTACTGGAGTATAGTAGTACAGGTTCGGGATGTGATCCGCCAGTTCACCCAGGGCACCCCTAACTGCAATACTAACCCTAAAGCAACCGTCTTTGGTATTCCAAAAGAACCCGTATTGGAATCCGCAGAACTAATCACCAGCCGATTGACAGGAGCGGGCTCACTCCTGCCTCCCGTCTACGGAGAAGCATGGGCCAAAGGGCACGCAACAGGAACCCCAGACTCCACTTTCCCCCGGTACGGGTCGCCGCACACGGCAAACATGCGGGTCAGACTCAAAAACCAGTCTTAACATTTCGTAACAAAAGAATTTTATTTTTCAAATACCCCAAAGAAATAAACCAAAAGTAAAATAGTAGAAATAATGAAACTCAAAATATCCAAAATAAAATTAACCACAAAACAACCCCTAACTGAACTAAATATAACGTTAAATATTGACCTGTAACGGAAACACTAACAAAGCAAATATTTTTTTGGGTTTTTTTTCTTTTCAAAATTCACTCGGGTACCTCGGGGACGTGGCCTCCCGTACTCACCCGAAAGTGAGCCCCTGAGGTGGAAAAGAAGAAAAGGGAAATTGGAATGGCAAGAAAAAGGGCCGAAAAGAGAGAAGGTTCACTAGGGTTCCCCGGGTTCGTGAAGCCCGTGTTTACCAAAGACAGTAAACCCCTAGGGAGAAGGAAAAGATCACTAGGGCACCTCGGGAGCGTGAACCCCGTACTCACCTAAAGAAAGTGAGCCCCTAAAGAGGGGGTTTCAAACATGTCTATGGCTTCTTGCCAAGGATACACTGCTTATATTGGTTGAAAGGTTGTCAAATGGCACCATAGGATATTCCATCAGGACCTGGACTGATGGGCCGATGTCCTCTTCAATTCAAACAACAATTCTTAGTCGCCTTAGTCGCCTGGAATGCAGGGCTATATGAATCGGAGCTGGACACACTAGCAAATGTTTTGCCAATCAAGTTGGCCACATCTAAAGGTGACGAAAACAAAGCAATAGAAGTTTCCAATATCGGAATGTTAAATTCCCGATAAAGGCCATTCGCTGCTTTGACCTTTCTCCATAACTGTTGGCTGGTAGTTGACGATGTGATTGAAGACACATACTGGATCCAAGATTCTCTCTGGCATTGACGACGTATTCTACGAGCTAACGCTTTCGCACGTTTGAACGCTATGAGATTATCAGTGGTGGGGTACCGTCTGAAAATACCCCACGCCCTCCTTTGTTCCTTTTTGGCTTGTTGGCAGGAAGTGTTCCACCATGGTTTGCACAGCTTTCGAGAATTGGATGTTTTGGGAATGGCTGCATCGGCAGCATTCCGAATAGCTTCAGTGACATTGAAGACTGCTTCATCAACTGCCCTGTTCTGGACCATTGTGCCGTGATAATCGCTAACCGTGTGAATTTATCCCAGTCTGCGCGATGAAAATGATAAGTGGGGGGACGAAAACGTGTCCCCGCACCATTAACATGCGAGACTAGGAGAGGGAAATGATCGCTGTTGTGCAGATCGTTTGCAACCTCGAAATTCAACATCGGTAGCAGAATTGGCGAACAGATGGCTAGATCGAGGGAGTGGAAATGTCCTCGTGGGTGCATGGAAATAAGTTTTCTCGTCGTTGTTCAGCAGACAGAGACAGTGATCCGAAATCAACTGTTCGATCTTTCGCCCACGAGAATTTGTATCATCATGCCCCCACAAAGGGCTGTGTCCGTTAAAGTCACCGAGCAAAATAAAAGGAGCTGGCAATTGACTGACTAAATGATTCAAATCCACTTGTGGCACAACATCGTTGGGTGGTAAATAAACACAACAGACTGTGACTAAAGAATGGATGTGAATCCGAACAGCCACAGCCTGTAATGATGTGTGCAGTGTGACGACATTACTGGGATACAGATTAGATGTGAAGAGGCACACACCTCCGGTTGGAGATGTATCGCCATCTACATCCCGTCGTACACAATTATAACCACGCACTTGCATTGTCATGGTACTCTTCAGAAATGTCTCCTGAAGAGCAACGCATGCGGGCTGGTACGTGGATATGATGGATTTGAGATCAGCAAGTCGAGTTCTTAGACCACGGCAGTTCCAGGAGAGAAAGGAGGTCATGAAGTCTTCGCACTTGCTCCTCGCAAGTCGAGCCGATTGAAGACGAAGATCTTCATGGGCGACAGATCGTCCATCAGATCTTCGTCGCTTTGTGACGGTGAATGTCCATGACATCGTCTCCCATGTCATGGGGTTTTTTCCCGTTGAGAGGTTCGGCTCTTTTTTTTGTGGGATTGCACCCCCGAGTCCTTTTATGCGTTTTTTCGGAGGTGTTTTTTAACATCGCGTGGAGGATACAGACTTAGGGGGCGTGTATCCATGGTAACATTCTTCGGTGTTATAGTTGCGGCTATGGAGATGTTGGAGCCGTACTCGCGTCTACTTGAATGGCTGTGATACGAATGATTTTCTGGTCGCCGACGCATAGCTTTTACCAGAAACTGGCGTGCGTGACGATACAACACGCCGAGCCTCCGGATACGAAATTTTTTTTTAATTTTAAGGCCGTGATCTCCTTTTCGATATCCATGTTGGACAAGATCGTGAAAACGATGAATGATCGCCTTTACAGTTGACACATCGTTCCTTTGCTTTATAGTCTGCGCTATCATGGCCTACCTCTGCACATCTAGAGCAGGTTGGCGGGCCGCGGCAGACTGTTTTCGAATGTCCAAATCTCTGGCACTGAAAGCATCGCAGCGGATTGGGGATGTATGGTCGGACTGGGCATCGGATGTAGGCCATTTTAACGGTCTGTGGAAGGTCAGGTGTAGAAAAGGTCAGGATGAGGTGCTTTGTGTTCAGCACCTGTCCATCCGGCCTGATCGTGATACGCCTAACTTCACAGACCTTTTGGGCCTGCATGTTCTCTTTGATTTCCTCAGTCGACACGTTGAGAAAATCCGCTGGTGAAATGACGCCACGCGAAAAATTCAAAGTAGTATGAGGAGCCACGGTAACGTCTAAATGAGCTAGCTTTTGCAGAATAATAAGGGCGGTCGCCTGTTTCGCCGACGACGCTTCGAGGAACAAGTCCCCGGAGCGTATCTTACGAATCGATTTGACCTCCCCATTACTGCTAGTAAAAGCTTTCTCAATTAGAAATGGCGAGACGTTGGTAAAGGTGTCGGGAGTTTTGATTATAAAAAATCGAAACGAATCGCAAAATTTAATAGAATGGTGCTCCACTGAAGATTTCCTGCTGGGTTCCATAAGTGTTTTGTGGTGTTCACCCCAGTACGCCTCCACCCACCATGGAGCCCAACAAGGGGAGGCAGCCCGCCGGTCATCTGACATGCGTCAGGCACGGCACTTACCTCAGAGGTGGTACTGGAGTATAGTAGTACAGGTTCGGGATGTGATCCGCCAGTTCACCCAGGGCACCCCTAACTGCAATACTAACCCTAAAGCAACCGTCTTTGGTATTCCAAAAGAACCCGTATTGGAATCCGCAGAACTAATCACCAGCCGATTGACAGGAGCGGGCTCACTCCTGCCTCCCGTCTACGGAGAAGCATGGGCCAAAGGGCACGCAACAGGAACCCCAGACTCCACTTTCCCCCGGTACGGGTCGCCGCACACGGCAAACATGCGGGTCAGACTCAAAAACCAGTCTTAACATTTCGTAATTTAAAACAAAAGAATTTTACTTTTCAAATACCCCAAAGAAATAAACCGAAATTAAAATAGTAGAAATAATTAAACTGAAAATATCCAACATTAAATTAACCACAAAACAACCCCGAACTGAACGAAATATAACGTTAAATATTCACCTGTAACTGAAACACAAACTGAGCAAATATTTTTTTGGTTTTTTTTTTTTCAAAAGTCACTTGGGTACCTCGGGGACGTGGCCTCCCGTACTCACCCGAAATTGAGCCCCTGAGGTGGAAAAGAAGGAAAGGGAAATTGGAATGGCAAGAAAAAAAGCCGAAAATAGAGAAGGATCACTAGGGTTCCCCGGGTTCTTGAAGCCCGTGTTTACCAAAGACAGTAAACCCCTAGGGAAAAGATAAAGATCACTAGGGTACCTCGGGAGCGTGAAACCCGCACTCACCTAAAGGAGGTGAGCCCCCTGAGGGGTAAGAGAGTCTAGGATGTAAGATAAAACGAGTGTTATACGGACTTCATCAGAGCGGTAGAGCATGGTATTTTGAATTAAATAAAGGTTTTAAATGAAATTGGTTTACAGAAATTAAACTGGTGTAATTGTACTTACTTTTATGGAAATGCTATTGTTCCTCCTAGTATACGTCGATGGTATTGTCATCTTTGGACAGAAAGAAGGGGATATTGAACATGTTTTAGTTAAATTAAAGGGAAAGTTAAATTTAAAAATTATGGGTAAGACTAAAAGGCTGTTAAGAGTTGAATTTGAGGAAAAGGACGACTGCATACTAATTCATCAAATACCATATATCAATGAGATATACAAGAAATACGAACATTTAAGTATCCTAATTTCCTCATTACCTATAGGTAAAGGAATCCTGTATATCCAAAAGAGAAATGAAGATAATCCCGTACCGAAATGTTCTTGATTGCTTGTCGTTTCTTGCAGGTCGAACGAGGCCCGACATATCCTACGCAGTTAACATTTTTTCGCAGTTTCAAAATGATCCAGGTCTTGAACTTGAACATTGGTATGGTTTGTTGAAACTATTTGGATATGTTAACAAAACTAAACATTATAAATTAAGGTTAGATTTTACGTGCATTAATATAGTGGGTTTTTCGGATGCAGACTTTGCAACAAATAGAGACGACAGAATTTCGATGGGTGGACAATTTATTTCATTAGAAAGCGCTCCTGTTACATGGCGAACATTTAATGAGAAATTGGTAAGTTTATCGACAATGGAGGCAGAATTTATGAGCATCGTGGAATGCATAAAGGAAATAACTTGGTTAGATAATATAATGAATGAATGTGCAAGTAGGGACCTGGTTAAATATGCAAATAAACCAGTTTTATTAGCCGATAATCAAGCAGATATAGACTTCCTCAAATCGCCAATTGAAAACTACCGCACAAAGCATATAGAGTGAATGTTGGGGTTATTGGCGCAAGAGCCAATTAACAAGTTTATAAAATTTTTTGTTAAGATCTTTGTTTAAAATCTTAATACATGTATAAAAGTTATTTCCAATATATTTAAAAAACAGAGATTGGCGGGGAGAATTCCCCACCACAAGTTTGAAAGGTATTGAGAAAAAAGTTATTTTCTCTGTGTCTCGTCGGAGTTAAAAGTAATTGTAGCTTGTAATAAGACCTTCAATTTTTTTTTTCACGTAATCGGGATTTGATTCAACTTCATCTTCCACGTCGTAGACAATCATTTCTTCCTCATCCGTTGTATACTCATCAGATGCCCGTTTTCTGGGTCTATGTGGATTCATTTTAATTTCTATTATTGCTTCTTTCATTTTTTTGAGCAATTCTTTTCTTTTTCTTGCTCGAGCTTTTGAAATTTGTTTAGCATCTCGGAATGCAGTAGATGCAGAGGGTGGTTGAACCCTGAAGCTGGATGATGAAGCTGACGTGGTTGATGAAGTTTTATAATAAGGGTGAATTTATTATTAGTGGTGAAAAGTACGTCACTAGATACTGGAATAGGTGGTTGAGTGAGTGAGTGTAGGGTTTAATGGCGCAAGAGCCGATTTTGGCTATGCTGGAATAGGTGGTTGAAGTGCAGAGACAGTAGCTTTTGTTGAAAAGGTGGAGGGCAAGAGTTCTGCTTGGGTGTAAGATGATGTGGAAATAAAAGGAGCGGTTATTGATATATATTTGGTTTGCAGATGGATGAAAGTGGTTAGAGCAACTTCAAAGGTGGACATTTTACTTTTGTTATATTTTCATCTGCTTGAGTAGAACTGCTTTTTATTAGAGGATTTGGCAGCTTGAGCATAAGTTTTGAGATGATTATGAGACTATTAATTTACGTGCTTCCAGATAAGTAATATTTTTATTTCTTGTATTTGCTTTTCAATTTTCCATTTCGGACATAATTTTGATTCGGATGGATGACACTGGGTACAATTAACACTCTTCGGCTCCAGAGTACATTCCGTGAAAGAATGTCCAACGGACGCACAACTAGAGCATGTTAATTGACCGCGGTAGGAAGTTTGGGAGTGACCGAA
This sequence comes from Trichonephila clavipes, assembly GCA_019973935.1. Taxonomy (NCBI): domain Eukaryota; kingdom Metazoa; phylum Arthropoda; class Arachnida; order Araneae; family Nephilidae; genus Trichonephila; species Trichonephila clavipes. The sequence continues at coordinate 66,515 of BMAU01005469.1, forward strand.
CCTCTGGCACTTAAAACAGCGCAGAGGATTCGGTATATATGGACGTACTTTGCAATTTACGTAACCAGCTTTATGTTCGTTGGTAATTTAGGGCTATTGAAAGTTAAAATTAAATGTTTAGTGGGAAAACGTGACGATTTTTATCTTCATTCTTCTGACGTGGGTGACACCCTGGTCAGAAAGACTTTCCAAAATTTCTGTTTCAGAAGCACACAAAAGATCTGATTCAGAGATGACACCTCGACAAGAATTCAAAGTTCTGTGAGGAGTTACTGTTAGCGGAGAATCTATAAAGGTTTTAGCCAGTAAAAAAAGAGTTGCTTTGTAATGCAGATATTGTCTCTATAAGTAGGTCACCTGATCGTAATTTTTTAATGGATTTAGGTTTTCCACCTATTCCTATTAAAGCCTTCTGAATAATAAACGGAGATTTTCCTGACATTTTATTGTTTGGTAGGGATAAAATTAAAAATCGTGCGTGTTTAGCAATATCGTCAATGTTTAAATTGGGTAAAACGAGGCCTTTTATTGAAAATGTTTTTGTTTATTAATATGTTTAAATGTTTTGAACTTTTGTGAATTTTTGAGAAATTGGTCGGAGTTTTTCTAGAACAATTGTTCAACGTTCAAGTGTTTTTTCGAATTTTGCATGCAAATATTGATGGGTGTTTTTGTGCCACAATTTAAAAATGATAAAGTTTCTTAAAAATTAATTTGTTAAATGATCATTAGTGTATATAGTTAAATCATTATCACGTTTTTATTTCAATGAAAGTATTCAGGATAAATGAATGTGTGAAGACATGGCACCATGCATGCATGCAAGTAAAGAAGGAAGTGTGAGTGAGTTTGGGGTTTAATGGCGCAAGAGCCAATTTTGGCCATGCTGCGCCAAACATTTGTTAAGAAACTTAATTTATAAAACATTTGAAGAAAAAATGACACTACACAGTAAAAAAAAAAAATTCAAATCACTTAAAACCGTGAGTGAGTGAGTGAATGTGGGGTTTTATGGCGCAAGATCACTTAAAACCGTTTTCAATGATTTAAAGAAAAAGTTGGTGGGGAATTCCCCACCAAGTCAGACCATATCTTGAAATAAAAGCATTGAAAAAGACAAAGGTTAGTTTAAAACAAGGTTAGATAATACATGATGGTATAAAAAATTATTCTCTATAATTCCTGTATCGGGATGGAGTTAATGCGCGTAAATATCCTTTAGGAAGAATGAAAGGATCTTGCTCAAGTTCCTCCTCCTCCACGTCGTAAGTTATCATATTCTCGTCATCAGTTGTTATATCTGTAGGTGTTGCATTTCTAGATCTATGTGGAACCCTTTTTATTTCAATATCTGGTTTCTGTACTTTTGGGCGCTTTCTTCTATTTCTTGACTTTCGTTTGACAAATTGTTGGGCTTCAGCTGCATTAGAATGGTCACTATTGGAGTCATTATGGACAGACACAGGTAAGTTTTCAGGTGAAACCGTGGATGTAGTGGTGGTCGTTTCCAGAACAGAGCATGCTGTGGATGAGGAAGATGCAGCAGAGATAGATAAACTATTAGAAGTAGTGGGAGCAGTATCTATTACAGAAGTAGGAGGTGGAGATTTTGAAGGCGATGCAACTGTAACAGAAGATGTGGAAGGTACTAGTTCTGCCTGAGCTGATGTAGAAGATTTAATAACTGCAGGGACTGAGGGAGACATAATAGGTTTCGAAATGGCTATTAATGGTTGTAGTAATTTTAAAAAAAGGTGGGCATACTATTTTTGTAATCGTTTCATCTGTTTGTGAGGAACTATTAACAGTTATGGATTTGGCAACTTGAGCGTAAGTTTGAGATGGTTGTGGGGTTATAAATTATCGGGCTTCAATATAGGATATGTTTCTGTTGGTTTTAATTGCTTGTATCTCTTTTTCTATTTTCCATTCGGGACATAGTTTCGAATCAGCGGAATGAGGCTGTGAACAATTGACGCATTTCTGCTCCAGACTGCTGGAGATTCAGAAATCCACCACTAGAGGGCTCCAGGAATCGAAACCGAAACTTTCTGTAGGCACTCCTGGAGGAAAAAGAAAATTCGCCATTCGGATTCGGACTCTTAATTCTGAGATATTGAGATTCTTACTATACGATATTTACTGTCTGCATTGAGCAAATGTAATTCATTTATTCGAAATAACAAGTTGTAATCAATTCTTATTCGAAATCGAATAATATCTGATTTGTACCATCCTGTGAGAAAATTGGAATATACATTAAATAGAAAACCTGGAAGAGGCGAGTCCTTTCTTTTGTTGAAATCCTTTTGTATGAAAATTCTTGATGTGTACTATTCGATATTTAAGTCTAATCGTTTAAAAACAAAATTCTTAACTCTAATTCTAATCTAATCTAACATACACTGCAATCTGAGGACGCATGTCCAACAGATGCACATCTAGAGCACGTCAATTGTCCTCGGCAGGCAGTTTGAGAGTGTCCGAACCTCTGGCACTTGAAACAGCGCAGAGGATTTGGAATGTATGAGCGAATTTTACAGTTAAGAAATCCGGCTTTTATGGTAGATGGTAGTTTGGGGCTATTAAAAGTTAAAATTACGTGTTTGGTTGAAATTATTGATGTCTTTTTTAATTGTTATTCGTCTGACCTGAATAACACCCTGACCAGAAAACCCATCAAGGATTTCCGCATCAGTAGTGGTCAACAGGCCAGGTTCAGAAATGACACCTCGACAAGAGTTAAGGGACTTGTGTGGAACTACAGAAACAGGACAATCTAGAAAGGATTTCGCTAGAAGAAAAGACTTTGTTTGTAGAGCAGAATTCGTTTCAATTAGTAGATCCCCGGAACGCAATCGTTTAACTGATTTCAGTTCACCACCTATTCCTACGAGAGCTTTTTGTATTAAAAAGGACGATTTCTTCCCCATTTCATTATTTTCAAGTGAAATTAGTAAAAATCTGGCAGTCATTGAAACTTTGTCAATGTTGAGAGTGGGTTTTACATGAGCATCATGAGTTGGGTAAGGTTGGTTGGGGGTTTTAAAAAATGCGTTTTGAGCTTTTTCTTTATTTTGACTTACGTTGGTTTTTTTTTTAGAAAGGAGGAGAATCCCCTTTGATTTTCAGAGGACCAGTTTCACAGAGCTTGCCCTAGAGTCAGCAACCAGTAGTGGCCTCGGGAGAGCCCCCCGCTCTGCAATGCAGGACCCCATCCAGGCACCACCTGGAACTACAAGACAGGCGGGATTATACACCAGCTGATAGAGCAGCCAGGACATGCTGGTTAGGCTGTCCCGGGCTCCTGTACTATCTGGCGGCCTGAGACGCAAAACTCAGCTTTTCTCCTGTACCCTCTACATGGCCGCTTCCTCCAAGACCCCACCTCACTAGTCCAAAGGTCCTCAAAAGTTCAAAACCCCGCTCCAAGTGCCAGTTTTCCCAGGGAGCAGTCCGTTGTGTCATCATACCAATAGTGAAAACCCATCAGACACAACTTCATTACACTCAGTCCTGGTCTGCCACAGGACTTCGTGGCAGAAAAATAAAGATAATAAGCTGAACACAAAAAAAGCAAGAATCGAACATAAAAGAAGCAACAAAATCAAAATATTAAAAGAAATTTAAGCAAATCAAATTAAAAGAACGTAATATAAAATGTAAACCATAATACGGTAGTAAAAAATATCAAATTTTTTACCAGAAAAAAACAAAGATGTAACAATGTTCAATGTAGATCTGTGGTCTGGACGTGAAAAGAAAAATTGGAATGGCAAGAAAGAGGGCCGAAAATAGAGAAGGATCACTAGGGTTCCCCGAGTTCGTGAAGCCTGTGTTACCAAAGACAGTAAACCCCTAGGGAGAAGGAAAAGATCACTGGGGTACCTCAGGAGCGTGAAACCCGCACTCACCTAAAGGAGGTGAGCCCCCTGAGGGGAGGAAGGAAGTGTGAATGAAGGAATTATATATATGTAAATGTATTCATTAATGTATGATAATTCTTATGCGTAAATAATGCATTATTCATATTCATATTTTTGTAGGGAATAATTGTATAGTTTTTAGTATTAATAACTTATGTGATCCAGATCACAAAATTCTCACTGTTAACATATTTATATTTAGAGATGAACTTTTTGAATGAGTCTATAGGAATACATATTATGAAATGCTGGTATAATAATTTTTCTAATTATTCAAATAATATTGTATTATATGTTATAACTTAGGTTATTTTTGAATTTTTTCTGGTTGGGTCAAGCATGGAAGCTGAAATCAGAAATATTTTTGTATGTAGATTTAAATGTTAAATTTCTGAAATAGTGAATTCTGAGCAGAGACTACATGTTTTCAGGGGATGAGAGGAGGGGCATTTGTTAACAGAGAGAAAAGGTAAATAGTCTCATCCCCTTTAAGATCCTCGTCGAGTGGTCAAATTATCTGTGTGAATGTGGGGTTTAGTGGCGCAAGGGCCAAATTTGGCCAAGCTGCGCCAAACACTTGTTAAATAAAAGCCGTATAATTTTAAAAATATATATGTTTAAAAGTATATATGTACACACATATATGCATGCATGCCTGCAGTCAAATTATCTGACTGAGAGTCGGTCACGTGTTTCTGTGATGTTTGATCGCGTGATCGGAAGTCGTCAGGAAGGCGGTGACTTCCGGTACAATGAATATAAAAGCAAGATGTAACATTTTAGATTCTCTTCCTTTGATTCTCACTCACTCGATCTTGCTAGCGGTTTAAGTAAATGAGGACATAGATAGTCTGCTCAGTAGTATATTTTTTCCCCCATGATATCTCGGATGTTTTGATGTCTTGTTTTTTTAATTGGATCATTGAATTGTTGTATATAGTCATCATTCAGATTACAAATAACACCGTGCAACTCTGCTGCCATGTAGTTGTGGCAAACACGGCTTTGCTTGCGAATATTGCAATTTTAACATAAAATTAATATAACACAGAGTAATATAAATGCTGTAAACATTCAAATACAAATTATTTACATGATTTTACACAAAATTCGTAACAATATTAAACTGAACTAACAGAAGCAAAGAAAGATTATTTGAGCAAAATGTCCTGATGTATAACTAACTCCCTTAAATAAATATGCACAGAAATATATTTTTTACCAAGTCTGCATAAAAGCACAATTTTAAATTCATCAAACTTTGCCTTTAAATGTATTCAAAAATTTGGAAATATTTTCTATATTAGGAGTAATATTCACATATAAAGTATAATGGCATATCAAATTCTATGAATCAAGCTTACAGCAAAAATAATTTTAAAACAATACACATAAATGAATCCAAAAATATAATTTACTCAGAAATTTACAAATGACAGAAATATTTAAGAAAAAATTCATTTTTACTTGTCGAAATTAATACAAGTATGTCATGAAAAGTCACTCTTAGAGAAATACAGCACTAAAGTATACATATTTAAAAAAAAATGGAAGCTTTACAATTTCTAAGAGGAAAAAAGTCTCTAAAAGACGCAATAGATTTGCTTCAAATCCTAGAACATTTCACTGAATCAAATGACTCAAAATTTTAACAATGGTGATTCCTTCACATGACTACAATTACTATTTGCAAATGTGAAAATAATTTTTAAAGTAATACCTTAGTGCAAAACATTTCTAGAAATTTCATCAAAATAATGTTTTGTTCTTCATTGGGGGAAAATCATTCATTTTGAATTTTTTATATAATATGAGCTGTTACATATAAACATATCACTAGTTTTCTGGCATGAATACATACATGTGTTCCAAACTTATAACTCTAGAGATCCTTACTACAGATTGTGAGAACATAAAGCTTTTCTTTGATCTAAATAAGTAAATGTCTTTTTAAATGATCACTTAGACAGTAAAGTTTTTAGCATTATTCACTAATTCCACTTCATGGGTATGAATGCATAAATGAGCTTTTAAAGAAACACTTCGAGAAAAGGCCTTGTTGCATATTTCACAAACATGAGGCTTTTCATTGGTATGAATACGTAAATGTGTACTTAAGGAACAGCTTTGAGAGAAAGCCTTGTTGCATAATTTACAAACATAAGGTTTTTCCTTGGTGTGAATACGTAAGTGCAAGTTCAAGGAACCACTTCCAGAAAAAGCCTTGGTGCATATTTCACAAACATGAGGTTTTTCCTTAGTATGAATACGTAAATGTGTTTTTAAATTACTTCTTTGTGAAAAAGCCTTATGGCATATTTCACAAACATGAGGTTTTTCTTCAGTATGTATATGTAAATGTGTTTTTAAAGTACTTCTGTCAGAGAAAGCCTTGTTGCATATTCCACAAACATGAGGCTTTTCCCCAGTATGAACACGTAAATGCAATTTTAAATGGCCACTTCGAGAGAAAGCTTTTTTGCATACTTCACAAACATGAGGTTTTTCATTGGTATGAATACGTAAATGGGAATTTAAATTGCATCTTTGAGAGAAAGCCTTGTAGCATATTTCGCAAACATGAGGTTTTTCCATGGAAATAACGCATTTTTCCTTGGAATGAACACGCAAATGCACATTTAATTTATCACTTCGAGAGAAAGCTTTATTACATATTTCACAAACATACGACTTTTCCTTGGTATGAATACGTAAATGATAATTTAGAGTGTCACTTCGAGAAAAAGCCTTTTTGCATATTTCACAAACATGAGGCTTTTCCTTAGTATGAATACTACGGAAATGCGAATTTAAAGTGCCACTGTGAGAGAAAGCTTTATTGCATATTTCACAAACATAATTCTTTTCCTTGGTATGGATACGCAAATGCGAAATTAAAAACTCCTTTCTTGAAAAAGCCTTTTTGCATATTTCACAAATGTGAGGCTTTTCCTTAGTATGAATACTACGAAAATGTGAGTTTAAAGTGCCCCTGTGAGAAAAAGCCTTATTGCATATTTCACAAACATAAGGCTTTTCCTTTGTATGGATACGTAAATGCGAAATTAAATTGCTACTTTGACTAAAAGCCTTATTGCATACTTCACAAACATGGGGCTTTTTATTGGACTGAATACTCAAGTGATGCTTCAAATTATTATTTTGAGGAACAGCCATTTGGCTTCTTTTTTTTTTTTTTTTTTTTATAAATCTTGTGTGATATCTTACTTCAGGGAAGAGCATATAAATTTTTTGTTAATTTAAAGTAAGGAGAATAGAATGGGTTGCAGAAACAGTTTATTTAAACATTTAAGAAGTAAATGCTTTCTTTTTAATGCATTATTGATATAAAATTTTTTGTTGTACTTGTCAAGTAAGACACGAAAGTAAGTATTGTCATATGTGTAAACTGAAATCCATCTAAATATCAGAACTTTATATGAGTTATGCAATCTGCAAACTAACTACTCTTTGATTTGCTGAAAACATTCTAGAATATATCTAACAAAAACGATAACAAAATTGTATGTAGCGAAAGTTTTTCATTAATATAAGATTCTTTTCAGCAATTTAAACAAAACATGAAAAGGCAGGTCTCGAAGGAAAGTTATTGATTTCTTGGAGGATAATCTAAAAGGAACATGGACCAACATATGTTATATAAAACAATGAGGTCTAAGTATATGATAAATAACACACCATGGCCTCTTTTAATTAATGAATGATTGGCTTCATGTGTACTAGCCTATCAATATAACAACGCTTTTTGTGTTAAGCCACATATCTATTAGTAAAAATTATTATGTAGTGGGAGATCTTTGAAATTGCATTGATATTTCTTGGAGAGAGAGAGAGAGAGAAATGGATATCTTAAAAACTTATAAATTTCTAAAATTCAAAAAATACTCCTTCAAGTTTGGTTTGTATAAATTGTTCTCTTCTATGATATAATTTATAAAAAACAGTTGGGAAGATTTAATCTTTTATGGAAATCATGATCATTCACATTAAAACAATATACTGACAATTTTAATGCGGAATGTTTCCCGTAATTTCTTCCTGTAGGTCATGATGCATTGTCTTATTTGAGGGAGAAAATAGTAGTTTGAGATATGAAAAAAAAAAATCTGACTTCCTAAAATAGTCTAATTTTCATTTAAAGAAATTCCTAAAAAGCTTCCATGCAAAACATAAAATTTTTTTCAAAACCACTCCATATATATTTAGTTCTTGATTTTGCCAAAAAAGTTATATATATTTTTAAAATACATCTTGGGCTCCTCCTCTGCCAATGATTTTCTTTCTGGAGTCAGTTCAATTTGTGAATTGTGAAGGTTTCTTCTAATTCTGTAAAAATAAAAAGCAAGGATCATGAATACTCAAACTATGAAAAAACATAAAACAATTAGAATATAAAGTTAAACAACAATCATAGGCTCGAATTTTCATTGATATCTCAAAACATTTCTATTGACATTCTTTTAACATATAACACTAAACTATTCAAACATTAATTAGCATTTTGAGTTTTCAAACAAAATATTAACTTAAAATTTCACAAAACTAACCTTCTTTTCACGATTATTTGTTTTCTTGTCTCTTTCCAGAGATATCACAAACTCTTACCAACTAAACTAAATTGCCAACACTTGATTTTGACAATGATTGCTATTTACTTATTTTTGCTGATGTAATAATAGACTCAATTTTAGAAAAGCATATAATTGTATATTAAAGAGTTTTTCATAAAAGCTATGCATGAATTGAAAATTCCAGAAAAACTTGTTGCGTTTATAGCTTTAGCTCGCAAAATTCAAGTACGCAATTTCAGTTTGAGGTAAAAAATGGAGTGTGACAGGGGGATACATTGGCATACCTAATGTTTAATACAGCAATCAAAAAGTTATTGGGGACTCAGTGAGTGTGAGTGATTTTAGGGTTTATTGGCACAAGAACCAATTTCGGCTATGCTGCGCCAAACATTCGATAAAATATTAAAAATGTTATAAGATAAAAAATGCCGACAAGAAAATTGTTTCAGAAGTACAAGATAAAATAACATAACAATCTGCAATTCAAAAGATTAAAAGAACATACATTTTGATGGGAGGGCCTAGCCCTCCCACTAAGTCAAAAAAGGTAAAAACAGAAAAATGTAAAAAATAGAAATCAAAATAAGAATTTTAAATCTATATTGAATCTTAACTAGCCATTAGCAATAACATAAATTCTGAAAATAAAAGAAAATACAATTACTTTCTGCCATTTCGATATCGTGTGAGTGTTATTATATGTATTATAGGGAATTTTCGGTAAAACTAACTCATCCTCATTATACTCAATCATTTCCTCATAAAAGGTATCCTGTTGAGAAGTGCTTTTCTGCGGTTTGCACAGTGAATGTCATTTTTATTTCAATTTTTACATCATTAATTTTTTTTAATCATTTTCTTTTATTGTCAGAGTTTTTGAATTTTGTTTTGAATTCTGTATGGTAGTAGATGCAGCGGATACGATTCAGGAAGATGATTAAATACGGATGAACATACAATTGGTGGTGGAAAGCATGTCATCAGACATAGGAATAGGTGGCCGAGGCTCTGACACAATAGCTGCTATTGAAGAGGTGGAAGGCAAGAGGTGTGCTTGGGTTGAAGATGTAACAGCAGTAGTGGACTGTGATATATTTGGTTTCACGAGAGATTAACATTGGTTGAAGTAAACTTAAAGGTGGACATTTTATTTTTGAGATGTTTTCATCTGTCTGTGTTGTAACGGATATTGGTGAAGATTTAGCAGCTTGGGCATTTATTTGGGATATCTGAGGGGTAATTATTTTCTAGCTTCTATGTAAAATATATTATTGTTAGTCTTGGTTTCCTGTATTTGTTTCTCTATTTTCCATTTAGGGCATAGTTTAGAATTCGATGGATGGGACTGTGAACAGTTAATGCATTTTGGCTCTAGAATGTAGTCAGTAGAAGAATGTCCAGCAGACTCACACCTAGAACAAGTCAGTTGTCCGCAGCAGGAAGTTTGTGAATGTCCAAACCTCTGGCGCTTGAAACAGCACAGAGGATTCAGAATGTATGGAAAAATCTTACAGTTTAGGTATCCAGCTTTGACTGATGTGGGTAGCTTAGGTCTATTAAAAATTAAAATAAAATGTTTTGTTGGAATAACAAAAGTATCTTTTTTTATTGTTATTCTTCTAACCTGAATCGCACCCTGATCAGAAAATCCATCGAGGATTTCTGCTTATGATGTGGTCAACAGATCAGATTTGGAAATTACACCTCTGCAGGAATTAAGTTTTGTGTGGACTTATTACCGGAGAATTTAGAAAAGATTTGGCAAGAAGGAAAGACTTATTTTGTAGGGTAGAGCTTGTTTTGACAAGTAGATCAGCGAACCATAAGCGCATTACAAGATTTAGGTTTACCACCTATTCCTATTACAGCTTTATTAATTGCAAATGGAGATTTTGTTAACATACCATTGTCTGGTACAGATATAAGTAAAAATCTGGTCTGCCCAGCAATAAGACCAACGTTAAAGTTGGGTAAAACAAGGGTATTGCCAGCTGATTGACAGGAGCGGGCTCACTCCTGCTTCCAGCAAAGCATGGGTCAAAGGGAATGAAAGGGTATCCCCAGAACACCATTTTTCTTCATACAGGATGGTGTACATGGCAAACATGTGGGTTTGCAAACCAACGGTGTTAGTCAAAAACAAATAAAGCAAAAAAAAAACAAACAAAAAAATCTAAATATTTAAATAAATTGAAGGGGAAAAAAAACTAAATTAGCACAATACAGAATGTAAACCAAAATATGTTATTAAGAATAAATAGTAAGTTTTCTAAAAAGCAAACTATTAATCAATAATTCTAGTCGAAAATAGAGAAGGATCACTATGTTCGTGAAGCCAATGTTTATCAAAGACAGTAAACGCATTGTGAAAAGGAAAAGATCACTAGGGCATCTTGGGATTGTGACACAAGAGGGACTCAAAGATCAATATTAGAGGAAATGCTTTAATATGTCAGTTCCAATACTGGCTTATGCTGATGACACAGTCAGTATTACCCAAACTATACTAGCTTTCGAACAAGCATTGATGTCATTAGAACACAGTAACAAACGAAAATAATACTTATTATTTACCTAGCTTAAAGTCTGCCTGACAAATTGGTCATATAGAAATTGGCAAGTATAAATTTGAAAAAGTTAATAGTTTTACTTGTTTTGGAACAGAGATAAATAATAAAAATGAGTTAGCCCCAGAAATTTATAAAAGAATCATTGCTGCCAAATTGATATTTCTGAAGTATCTACAATCCAGCTTTCTCAAATTAAGAACTAAACTGCTTCTTTACAAAAGTCTTATAAGATTTATCCTGACTTATGCATTAGAGACTTGGACATTGATTTTAAGTAATGAGGAAGCTTTGGGAATTTTCAAGAGAAAGATCTTATGTTGCATTCTAGATGGGGTCCAAGTGAAGGGATCATGGAGAAGATCTAATTTAGAACTCTTATCAAAGTTAGATACAACCAGATATTGTAAAATTCATCAAATTACAGAGACTTAAATGGGCTGGTCAATTGGCAAGAATGAATGAAGATTGTTACTCATCGATGTTGAGTCATTGAAGAGCTAAAAATTCTAAAATAAATAATTTATTACCATTGTTGTAAGTACAATTATCCAAGACTTAAATATGCGAAGATTAAGAATTAACTATATGTCTTAGAAACTCTTTTCAAAATTAAAACTTTTGAACTTAGTAAGAAGTTCTTTAACAAACACCAGCATTCTCCAATATGTTCCTACAGTAGATTTACCATAATATAATGCAGGGCATTTGTCAATGAGGTTAGCATTGACCTTCTGTCTAGTGGAACATAAAATACAAATAGGCGAGTGAGTGTGGGGTTTTTGGTGCAAGAGAGCCAATTCTGGCTATACTGCGGCAAACATATTGCGATGTACCTCCCCTTGGAAGTACATCCCTCGAAGCATCAGCGTGAGCTAGAGGTGTAGGGTTAACGAAAGAACTAGGATCAAACATTATCTTAATATGACTTTATTAAGATATTCAACTTAAACTTTTAACAAATATAATATTAATATGAGAGAATCTATGATGATGCAATACGCAACACAATATAATTAAGACCAATCTCAATAATTGAACCGCCTAATCTTCAAATATACTAATCCTACTTTATATTATTCTGTAATAAACTTGTCTTTATCTACAATGCTATGTAGCTTGACGTTTAACTTCTAGTCGATCACCAATGTTTATCCACGACACATAGAACTTAAATCTTGAAACACGAACTTCAATAATCATCAACTGCCCCAACGCACGTCAATTGTCTAACATTCCTTTACATTGCTATTACGCTTACTCTAAGATCCTATATTATTTGCATCTCTTCACTTCTCTTTTCTTGGATTTGGTTGGAAAAGAGTTGCCATTAATTCTGGCCCAAAGAACCCAAAGGACTTGTTAAAGAAAAGACGTGCAAGACGTCACAATATGTTAAAAAAGGAAAAACATTATATAATATCTAAAACACAGTAATAGTAGCATAGGGGGTAAAATATTACAAATAGGTGAATCAACAGTTTTAAAATAAAAGATAAGCATAAAGGCATGCCAATCAAAAGAATAAAAATAGTTGTAGCTGATTAGGTAATGATGAGATACCCTATAACCTAACATCCCTCTAGAGCAGGGGTGTCAAAAACGTGGCCCGCCTGTATATAAGTTGATGTGTGATTGTAGGGTTTAATGGCGCAAGAGCCAATTTTGGCTATGCTGTGCCAAACATTTGTTAAGAGACTTAAAATGATTGAAAAAATACATAAAAACAAAGGCAGTACACTTTAAAAAAAATTTGAAATGTCAAATCACTGAAAACCGCTTTCAATGATTGAAAAAAAGAAAACTTGGTGGAGAACTCCCCACCAAGTCAGATCATATCTTAAAATAAAAGCATTGAAAAATACAAATGTTAGTTGAAAACAAGGTTAGACAATACATGGTATAAAAAACTAATCTCTATAGTTCCTGTATCGGGATGGAGTTAATGTGCGTAAATATCCTTTAGGAAGAATGAAAGGATCTTCGTCAATGGTGAATTTATTTGGAGGATCTTGCTCAAGTTCCCCCTCCTCCACGTCGTAAGTTATCATATCCTCGTCATCAGTTGTTATTTCTGTAGGTGTTGCATTTCGAGATCTATGTGGAACCCTTTTTATTTCAATATCTGGTTTCTGTACTTTTGGGCGCTTTCTTCTATTTCTGGACTTACGTTTGACAAATTGTTGGGCTTCAGCTGCAGTAGAATGTTCACTATTGGATTCATTATGGACAGACGCAGATAAGTTTTCAGTTGAAACCAAAGTAAGTTTAACAGGAGTTGTAGGAGAATGGGTTTCAGTTTCTAAAGGTGAAACTAAAGTATTCAGGATATTCCCAGGGGAAGGAGTTGTAGTAGGAATGGGTATTTGTAATAAAGACTCACTTTGTATTGTTGGTAGTATACCAGATGGGGAAGGAAGTAGATTGTCTTGAGTAGAGGAAGATGACGTGGAGAAGGTAGAAACTGAAGACGAGGTACTAGGCAATGGAATTTTAGAAGATATGGGTGTTAGGCATTGTAAAGGTGGACAGATTATGTTTGATAGATTTGGATCTGTTTGGGTAGCTGTGGATATAGTTGAAGGTCTAGCAGCCTGAGCATACATTTGGGTTAACTGAGGAACTATTAATCTGCGTGTTTCAAAATAAGATATGCTTTTATTGGTTTTAATTTCTTGGATCTGCTTTTCTAATTTCCATTTTTGGCATAATTTTGAATCTGAAGGATGAGACTGTGTACAATTAACACATTTTGGCTCTAGAGTACAATCCGTGGAAAAATGCCCAACGGAAGCACATCTAGAGCATGTTAATTGGCCGCGGCAGGAAATTTGGGAGTGACCGAACCTCTGGCATTTGAAACAGTGCAGAGGGTTCGGTATATAAGGACGGATTTTACAATTCAGATATCCAGCTTTTATTGTGTTTGGTAGGTTGGGGTTATTAAATGTCAAAATTAAATGTTTTGTGGGAACAATTGTAGAGTCTTTTTTTATTGTGATTCACCTGATCTGAGTGACACCCTGATCAGAAAAACCTTCAAGGATCTCTGAATCAGAAGTGCCCAACAAGTCAGGTTCAGAGATAACACCGCGAAAGGAATTCAGGCTTTTCTGCGGACTTACTGTTACAGGGCTATTAAGAAAGGATTTCGCAAGAAGAAAGGACTTTGTTTGTAAAGCTGACGTAGTTTCTATTAGCAGATCCCCGGAACGCAATCGTTTGACGGATTTCGGTTCACCACCAATTCCTATTAGAGCTTTTTGTATAGCAAAAGGCGATTTAGATACCATTTCATTATTTGGAAGTGCCATAAGCAGAAATCGTGTATTTAAGGAAATCTGTTCAATGTTCATGGGCTGAGTTAAGTGAGTTGGGTAGGGTGGGTTAGGGGTTTTAAAAAATGCGTTGAGTTTTTTCTTTAATTTTATTTTTTTTTGAGAAAGGAGGAGGAGAATCCCTTATGATTTTATGAGGACCAGTTTGGCAGGGCTTGTCCTAGATTCAGCAACCAGTAGTGGCCTCGGGAGAGCCCCCCGCTCTGCAATGCAGGACCCTATCCAGGCACCACCTGGAACTACACGACAGGCGGGATTATGCACCAGCTGATAGAGCAACCAGGACATGCTGGTTAGGCTGTCCCGGGCTCCTGTACTATCTGGCGGCCTGAGACGCAAAACTCAGCTTTTCTCCTGTACCCTCTACATGGCCGCTTCCTCCAAGACCCCACCTCACTAGTCCAAAGGTCCTCAAAATTTCAAAACCCAGCTCCAAGTGCCAGTTTTCCCAGGGAGCAGTCCGTTGTGTCATACCAATAGTGAAAAACCATAAGACACAACTTCATTCCACTCAGTCAATAAAGATAATAAGTGGAACACAAAAAAATCAATAATCGAACATAAAAGAAGCAACAAAATCAAAATATAGAAAGAAATTTAAGCAAATCAAATGAAAAGAACGTAATATAAAATGTAAACCATAATACGGTAGTAAAAAATATCAAATTTTTTACCAGAAAGAACAAAGATGGAACAAAGTACATTGTTGAATGTAGGTCTGTGGTCTGGACGTGAAAAGAAGAAAAGGGAAATTTGAATGGCAAGAAAAAGGGCCGAAAATAGAGAAAGATCACTAGGGTTCTCCGGGTTCGTGAAGCCCGTGTTTACCAAAGACAGTAAACCCCTAGGGAGAAGGAAAAGATCACTAGGGCACCTCGGGAGTGTGAAACCCGTACTCACTTAAAGAAGGTGAGCCCCCTGAGGGGTGTAAATAAGTTGAAGCCCGCCACACAATTCTTTAAAAAAAATTTAAATATTAGCCTTTTAAAGTTTTTTCAATTTGAAATTTATTTCATGTGGACCTTATTTTTTAATCTACAATGTACTTGCCTGTTATTTGTTCTTCTTTTAAAAGAAATCCTCTTTTGATAATGAAAATGGCCTTTGGATTAAAAGTATTTTTTTTATAGTAAACATTTTGATTTAATTTTACCATAGTAAATGATTTTTTATTAAATTCTGAAATGCACTGTGTGCATATTCTGAACTATAGATGGTACCCTGATTCTTTGCAAGGGCTACTTTTATTTCTCTTCCTCCTTTTCGTTCTAATTTTAAAACCTGTGAGCTATAATTTCATACTTTTGCTTCATCTCCATCTATCAATACTGAAATTGTTTTGGTGAATGTTTTCGAATAAACTATAGAAGTTGGAATTCTATATTTTTATACATATTTATCAGTAGAGCTGTTTCCTAAAATTTATCATTTGTTATGTTTGGAAGTACTCATTAATGCGGACAATTATATTCTTTAATGAGGAATTGCGAAAATTCAGAAAAATTTAGATTAACCCCAATAAACATTTATCATCAATTTTAAACAATAAATTATAGTTTAAAAAACTAAGCTGTTACTCAATCTTCTAATCCCCAAGTCTGGAATGGGGATTTGAAATTAGTCACTAGATGCGGGATGAGATCTGAAAATGGGAAACCGTTAATCCGGGAGATCCTGGTCAGGACAATAGAACAAAACTATTAAATTATTCTATTGTCATCAGTCCTGGACAAATGAGCAAAATTTTGAATTAATCTGATCTTTTAAAGTGGGTAAAAATTGAGTTCAAAGATATTGTTACATACAAGTGAAGCTTATAAAAGGGTGTTAAAATTACATCAGCTCAGTATTTTTAATCAACCCTTGATGACTTGCTTTGATAAAAAAAAAAAAAAAACCCGCCAAATCTCTTCTTAAAAATATTGTTAAATTGAAATTTTTCGTTTATTTTATAAAAATATATAAAATACATATAGTTTTAAGTATAAAAAATAAGATGAAATGTAAAACAAGTGTGTATGTATAATATTCAATATACTGAACTTTACATTGGGTATAATAAATGCACCATACATTATAACAATCACATATTGATTTTTTTTATTGTCAACATGCGGCCCCCACCTTATAATAAAATAGACCATATGGCCTATAATATCATACGAGTCTGACACCAGTGCTCTGAAGCAAAGATCAGTAGATATTTGACACAAAAGAGCCAAATTGTCAGTGAAACAAGAAACTAAGGTATCAAAAAGTCATTTTTATAGGTTAGCATTTTAACTGTAATTGGGAGGGGGACCTTCCTCTCTTCTGATATTAATGTTGCTCAAGAATGTTGTTCTATTTAAAATTTTTCAGGGCTTCAAACCGGAACTGAATAAAAAAAATAAAGAGTTTATTTCAGTACAATATATCTTTGGTCATTTTTTTTACTGTAACTAACTTATCAACTATTTAAAATTTCTCATCAATCCTATAATAATTATCATTACATCTACATTGTTTAGTTTCACATGAAACTACTTGTAGAAGGCAGATTTAATTTAGTTGAATAAATTAGATGAATAGGTGAATTTTTCAGAAAAATATCAGTCTGTAAAACGTCTTGATGTATGGGAGTGCAAATGCTCTTGTTAGCAATATCCAAATAAGACAACTTCCTCGACGGCCTAAACCTGTATTTTTGGGTCGACAGCATAACGGGCACAGAATTATATAAAAAGGCACACACTCGTACAACAACACTAACTGAACCAACTGAGGGCAGAGTGAGTGAGTGATTGTGTATTTCAATGGCACAAAAGCCAATTTTGGCCAAGCTACGCCTAACGCTTACTTAATCATTGAAAGTATAAAATGGTTAAAAAGATTTATAAAAAGAGTTGGAGTAATAAAATGTAAAATCTCAAAATAAGTTAAAAAACCAGTTCTAAAATTAAAAGTATAAACCGATTTTGGTGAGGATTTCCCACACCAGGTTCAAAAAGTATGATTATGAAATGTTATTTCCTGTATCTGGTCAGGATTAAATATCGCTTTGTAACTACTTTTAATTCTTCCTCTTCATCGACGTCATATATAATTATATCATTGTCTTCATAATGGGTGTTTTTGGGGCGAATGAGGTATCATTTTTATTTTTACTTCTAGCTTTTGTTCTTTGAGTAATTCTTTTTTTCTTTTTCTTGCTTGAGTTTTTGAGTTTTGTTTTGAAAAATGTGTTGTTGTAGATGCAGAAGGGGTTTGAACATTGGGGTTGGATGGGGAAGTGGATGCCCGAGATGTAGAAGGTATGGTATTGGATGTAGTGGAAATTTCAAGAACAGGACTTATTTCAGCTGATAAAAGTGAAAACATTGATCCTGTAGATGAAGAAAGTGCTTTATTGGATAAGGATGATGGAGCAGAGGTACATAAGACTATTAGATGTGGTGGGAGCAGTATCTATTAAAGAAATAGGGGCTGAGATTCTGATGGTGTTGTAACTGCAATGAAAGATGTAGATGGCAAGAGGTGTGCCTGAGCTGAGGTAAATATTTTGGAGTGAGCATACTATTTTTGTGATGGTTTCATCAGTTTGGGTTGTTGCAGTTATAGTTGAGGGTTTGGCAGCTTGTGCATAAGTTAGGGATAATTGTGTGGAACTATTAATTTTCGCGCTTCTACATACGATATATTTTTACTGGTTTTAATAGATTGGATTTCTTTTTCTGTTTTCATTTTCGGACATAATTTCAAGTCTGATGGATTGGATTATGAGCAATTAACATATTTCGGCTCCAGACTGCACTCCGTGGAATGTCCAATGAATGCTCATCTAGAGCACGTCAATTGACTGCAGCACGAAGTTTGGGAATGTCCGAACCTCTGACACTTGAAACAGTGTAGAGGTTCGGTATATAGAGACAGATCTTACAGTTCAAGTAACCTGCTTTTATAGTAGTTGGAAGTTTAGGGCTATTGAATGTTACAATTAAGTGTTTGGTAGGAATATTATTGTTGCTTCTTTTTTAATAATGATTCTTTTTCTGACCTGAGTTACACCCTGTTCTAAAAATCCCTCAATTTCAGCCTCAGAAGTGCACAACAGGTCAGGTACAGAAATGACATCTTGGCAACAGTTAAGGGACTTGCGTGGATTTATAGAAACACGACAATCTAGAAAGGATTTCGCAAGAAAAGACTTTTGTCACGTGTAGCCAGCTATATGTTTAGCCACTCAACTAGTGTATTATTATTTTCTTTTAGCTTTTGTTTGAGTGGCAACTATGTTTTGTATTTTTAATTAGCAAGTTCTGTTTTTTTTTAAGTTGGAAAATTGTATATTTAAGTTGAATAAAGATAATGAATGGACATAATGGTGTACATTAATGTTGTATCTAACATTTGGTGACCCGGACATGATCTAAATATAAAAAAGATCAATACTTTTTTCTAAAGATTATTTAATTGAATATTAACTTTTGGTTGTCATGAAGTATCTTGTGAAGAAGTGATCTCCGTTACGTGCATCTTTTACTAAGACATAGAAAAGTTTTATATCTCTATTTGATGATGAAAATATAGAAATAAATTATGTTAAGATTAAATTGGCTAATTTAGAGTGTATTTCTGCTGATTTAATGACTCTTGACAGCAAAATTTTAGGACTTGCATTAAGTGCAGATGATAATGGTAAAAGTTATTTCGACGAATTTGAATCTGTAGAAGAATATAAAATCAAATATGATGAAGCCATAGTTTATGTCAATTCTTTTATAGAAAGTCAACCACAACCAAATGTAAATGTATTAAGTAATGAGAATTTCCAAAATAAAACTTCCCAAACTTCAGTTAATGTAATTTGGTGGTGAAGTTAAAGAATGGTTGTGTTTCTGGAGTCAGTTTAAACGAATTAATGAACATAAATGTATGGAATTAGAGGATAAATTCCAGTATTTGATCCAATATATGTCGCCAGGCACAAGAGCGAAAGAGATCATCGATGGTTATCCTCCTACTGCAGAAAATTATACAAAAGCGATTGAAAGGAAGATTTGGTCGTGAGGAACTGTTAGTACAATATTATGTTCGTGAACTCTACTAACTTTAGTTGTTAAAAATGCTACTAAGTCGAAACTAAGCATTACCCAATTATATGATAAACTTGAATCCCATCTTAGATCATTACAGTCAATCGGAATGACTTCTAATAAATATTCTGCGATGCTCTTCCCACTTGTAGAATCGTGCATTCCAGAAGACATTTTAAGAGTTTGGCTAAGGAATTCTGTAAGTGAAGAAAAATCCTACAGTGCAAGACAGACCCAGCTTTTAAATTTTCTAAGGGCTGAGGTAGAAGGGGAAGAACGTATAACTCTTGCTAAGTCAGGTATAAATCAAAGTGATTCTTACAGAAAAATTCATAAAGATAAGGAAGAGATAATTTTATTCCTACTGCGAGCAACTTGTTTTGAGGAGCAAAAGAAAGGAACAGCAATAATATAATAAGTTGTATATTTTGTGAAAAATCCCATCAAAGCAAAGATTGCTACAAATCACAAAATTTAACTCACGATGAAAAATTGAGAATTATGAAAGAGAAAAATTGTTGCTTTGCGTGTTTGAAACCAAATCATAGAGCTAAAAATTGCAAGAGCAAAGTTCAATGCGTGTTTTGTGGTTGGAAGCATTACATTGTTTGTTGTCCGGAGTTTAAACAGAAATTGAAAGCTATTGCCGAGTGCAAACAAGAAAATTGCGAAAGTAGAACTCTTTCATCAACATGTACTTTAGGAAGAGTTTTTCTTCAAACTTTAGTGGTTGCCGTTTAACATGAAGGAAAGAAGTTTCATCTACGAGCGTTAATAGATACTGGAAGTGAATATTCCTATGTTTTAAAATCAACAGCAGAAACCTTAGGACTAAGATCAGAAGCTCATAGAAAATTAACACACGTTATGTTTGGAGGAAGAACATCTGATATGAATCATAAATGTTATCAAATCAATGTTGAGAATCTGCATACTGGTTATAGCTGCCAAATTGCTGTTTTAGATCAGCCTATAATTTGTGGATCTATACCTAATCTACAGAAAGGATCTTGGACATTAGAATTAGCTGAAAGAGGCATTCATATCACATATTGATTGTGTCAACTCGCAGATTGATTTTTTGATAGGTTTGGACTTTGCCGGAAATATTTATACTGGAAAAATACAGAAATTAAGAACAGGCATTTTTGCCATGGAAACAAAGCTCGGATGGGTTTTGATGGGAAAATCGCAAACAACTGGAGATGAGAATTCTATTGCTGCTTTAGTTATCTCCCTCTTAGTTTACAATTAATAAATCAGAAACCTTTGGGAATTAGAAGCCATTGGCATTAGAGATCCCTTTGAATGGAAATCAAGAGATGAAATTGATTAAGTTGTAAAGGATCATTTTATGGACAATTTAAAAGATAGCGAGGGAAGATATGAAGTGAAATTACCATGGATGCAAGATAAAAATATTCCTAAGTATAGAGATATAGCTGAAAGAAGACTAGAAAGAACTACTAAGTTAAAATTGGAAAGAAAATATGATATGGTGTTCGAGGAGTGGTTAAAACTTGGTTGCTACTTGCCACATAGAGGTATTTTTAGGGAAAATTCAACAACAAAGGTTAGACCAGTTTTCGACGCATCTAATAAAAAGAAAGGTTTTCCTTCACTCAATGATTGCCAGGAAAAAGGACCTAACACCTTAGAATTGATACCGTCATTGTTAGTAAGATTTAGAGAAAAAAGAATTGGTGTTATATCCGACATAAAAAGGGCTTTCTTACAGATAAGCATTGCTGAAGAAGATCGGGATTATCTTTGATTTCTGTGGTGGAAGGATAGTGAAAGTAAAGAAATTCAAGTTTTTAGAGGCCGCAGAGTTGTTTTCGGAGTTACGTGTAGTTTGTTTATTCTTGGAGCAGTCATTCAGCATCATCTGGAGAACATGTATAGGGAACATAAAGAAATCGCAGAAAAGTTATTGAGATCCTTTTATGTTGATAACTGTGTCACATCATTAGACACAAAAAGGGAAACTCACCATTTTATAGAAGTTTCTACACAACTCATGGCAAATGCTAAATTTGAATTGAAAGGCTGGGAGTTAACCGATTCCAACGGCTCAACTCCACAACCAGAAATATCTAAAGTCTTGGGAATGCTGTGGAATTGTAAAAATGACACTTTATCCTGTGAAGTTGATTTAAGTATTAAAATGATGGAACCCTTTACTCAAAGAAAGTTACTTTCTATTGCACAACAAATTTTCGATCCTATTGGGTTTTGTTATCCTGTAATATTGTATCCAAAATTACTTATTCAGGAAAGCAAAACTCAGTTGGGATGATGAGCTGCCAAAAGATGTCACTGAAAAATTTAAGAAATGGTTCAAGAATCTTCATCTTTTGAAATTGGTAGAAATTCCAAGATATATGTCAATGAACGACTGTGTATCCATCAGCCTTCATATATTCTGTGATGCATCTAAATTGTCTTATGCAACAGCCCTTTTCTTGAGGAGTGAAAGTGAATCTCAAGTTTCAGTGCAACTGGTGCTTGCAAAATCAAGAATCGCGCCCTTGAAAGCAATGTCTATTCCTAAGCTAGAATTAATGGCATGCACAATAGGCGTATGTCTTACTGATATGGTAAAAAAGGCTTTAAGTATTAAAGACATTGAAGAATATTATTGGACAGACTCAACTTCAGTGTTGTATTGGATAAATAATGACGATACATGGACTATGTAAAAAATCGAGTTAAAGAAAAAAGAAATCTTAGAGTGAAAAAGGTGGCGACATGTACCAGGCTCCGAGAATCCTGCTGACCTGCCTTCAAGAGGCTGTTCTGCGAAGAAACTGATAGAATCTCGTTGGTGGGAGGGTCCTCAGTGGCTGACGTTGTCGGAAAAAGAATGGCCTCATTATAATCCAATTGTTGACAAAGAGAATGTAAACTCTGAAAGACGCAAGGTAGCAATAACAGCATTGAATAATGTCAATGATTTGTCTTCTAGAGAGTTTTCAGCTACTTTTTGAAGTACAACAAAATTTTAATAATGATTGGGTGGATGTACAGGTTCGTAGAAAATTTACTAAAGAAAAGAGAACATGGAGAGCTTAAGGTTCATGAGCTAGAAAAGGGACAAAATCTAATAGTAAAGCTCATACAACTAGACTCATTTTCATCTGAGGATGGCAAGAAGTTTAAGTCCATCAGTGTGTTTAAAGATGACAGAGGAATTTTGAGTCAAAACAAAATTGACAGAGAGAAAAGATTTAGAAAATTTTAAGCATCCAATTTTATTGCCAAGTAAACATAAATTAGTTAAACTACTCATCCTAGAACATCATTGGTTTTTACATCATGTTGGACTTCATTTACTCTTAACCAATCTCTGAGAGAAATTTTGGATCATAAACAGAAGAAAAACAATAAGATCAGCTATTTCAAATTGCATTGTTTGTAGAAGACACAGCATGAAAGCAATATAAGAACAATTATTTGTCACTCCTAGAAGACAGAATTAGAGAGGCATCAATTTTTGAAGTCGTTGGAATAGACTTAGCAGGCCCTCTTAGTCTTAAAGATGGAACAAAAGCGTGGTTTGCCTTGTATACCTGCACTGTTTTCAGAGCAATTCATCTGCAGCTGCTAACTTCTCTATCTACGAATTGCTTTCTTTTAAGTTTACGAAGATGTATTGCCAGACGGGGATATCCCCAAGTAATTTATAGCGATAATGGTACAAACTTCACAGGAGCTAGTAATCTTTTCAAAGATATAGATTGGAAAATGATTGAAAGTGAAGCAGTTAATAGAAGAATTACGTGGAAATTTAATCCACCCTCAGCTTGCTGGTGGGGTGGTTTTTGGGAACGCTTAATACAAAGTATTAAGAAAATTCTAAGAAGAGTCTTGAAAAATGCCTCTTTAACTTATGAAGAGATTCTTAGTTTACTTAGTGAATGTGAAGCTATTGTTAATTCAAGACCTTTAACTTATGTATCGGAAGATTCAGACGAGTTGCAACCAATAACCCCTACAATGTTTCTGCAAGAAATTCCAGAGGTTGATGTACCCGATCTTGACCATATAGACAAGATAAGTTTAACGAAAAAACTACGGTATCAGCAAAAACTTCGAGAAGAGTTGAGAAAACATTTTAGAGTGTAATATCTTGGAAATCTTATTCTCAAGCAAACAAATGAAAAATTATCTTTGAATTAAAAGTTGGGGACATAGTTTTAATTGAAAACAAAGATAAGAAGTAAGTATTTTGGCCTTTGAGGCGAATAGTCAAGTTGTATCCTGGGAAGGATAATTATGTCAGACTGGTTAAAGTTAAGACATCGAATGGAAAGGTTCTAATACAGATTCAACACTTATATCCACTAGAAATACAACCAGAATCTGAAGTAAGTTCTAAAAGGGCAGATGCTGAACCGGAAAAAATCTCCACAAGTCTTCAAGAGTTATTAAAGGAGAGAATTACCAGAAGTGATCGAGTTATAAAGTTGCCTTCTAGATTCAGAGACTTTTAAGAGAACTTCAAATTGGACTTTTGAGTGAAATTTTAGTTTAATAAATATTTGTTTTCATAAAATTTGTGTTATCAAAAGGTGGGAGTATGTCACGTGTCACCAGCTATCGGTTTAGCCACTCAACTAGTGTATTATTTTCTTTTAGCTTTTGTTTGAGTGGCAACTATGTTTTGTATTTTAAATCAGCAAGTTCTGTTTTTTTAAGTTGGAAAATTGTATATTTAAGTTGAATAAAGGTAATGAATGGACATAATGGTGTACATTAATGTTGTATCTAACAACTTTGTTTGAACAGTGGAATTCATTTCAACAAGTAGATCCCTGGAACGCAAACGTTTTACTGATTTCGGTTCAACTCCTTTTCCGATAAGGGCTTTGTGTATAGCAAATGGCGATTTCTTTGACATCTCATTGTTTGGTAGGAAAATTAGTACAAATCTGGTATTTTGTGAAATTTGATCTATGTTGATATTGGGTAATGCAAGGCCTTTACCTGGGCACACCTGCATTGGATCCATAAGGGCGTACACAACTTCATCCTGGCATATCTCCACCCACCACAGAGTCCAAGGGAGGCAGTGTGCTACAGCATCAGGGTGAGCATCCAACAGGTAAACCCTCCACCCCTTATGTGCAGGACTAGCCCTACAACAGTGTCTCTTCGGGGACACCGAAGAGAGGTACTACCAGGGGATTGACAGGAGCGGGCTCACTCCTGCCACCCGTCTTCAGTGAAGCGTGGGCCAAAGGGAACACAAAGGCCAGAGCACCATTTTCCTCCTTACCGGACGTCCCACATGACAAAAATGCGGGTTGGAAAACCAACAGTGTTAGTCGAAAACAAATAAAGCAACGTAATCAAAATATTTAAAGAAATCTACGAAAGAGAAACTACAGATTTCTCTGTGGTCTGGTTGTGAAAAACTTTGATCTAAATGGAAAAAGTAAGAAAGGATAAATTGAATGAAAAGCAGGGTCAAAAATAGAGAAAGATCACAAGGGTTCCCGGGTTCGTGAAGCCCGTGTTTACTAAAGACAGTAAACCCCTTAGGAAATAGGAAAAGATCACTAGGGTACCTTGGGATTGTGATACCCATACTCACCTAAAGAAGGTGAGCCCCCTGAGGGGAACTGAGGGCGGAACAAACTTCCTTACTAGTTATAACGTAATCTTCAGTTCAGTTCAGTACATTTATACCACTGTAACCGTGGAGACTTGGCCAACGCCTTATGCTCTGATAAAATTTTGATTAGAACATAATCTTAATGGTCTCAGTTATACCAACAGTTAAAGTTATAAACACAGTCTGAATTACATTTTTCGCATCTCAGCATGCAATCATCCAGGGATATTAGTATAGACATTTTAGATAGACTAACCAGAATCATGAACCTAGTTGTTAAATGCGATTTTGCAAATGAAAAATGCCAATGCTTGCAGTACTCTGCTTACCCCTCTGCTGTATTGTACATGCTGGTTAATTGAATCAATTCACATAGTGTACCAATTAAAAAAAGAATAAAGTCTTCTAAATTTGGACAGATTTACATTTTTTGTGTACAATGGAATTGTATTTTTAGTAAAAATTACATAAAATACAATTATTCATTCGGAATTGAACCAAAAATCGTTATTTTTGGTAGAACAAGTCTTCTAAATTTGGACAGATTTACATTTTTTGTATACAATAGAATTGTATTTTTAATGTTTTTAGTAAAAATTACATAAAATACAATTATTTATTCGGAATTGAGCCAAAAATCATTATTTTTGGTAGAACAAAAACCTGAACTGAACAGATATATATATTTTTAATTGAGCTGGAAAGAAAAAAATGAACTACCTGGTCATTACTCTGAACATTGCTTTGTTTTAAAGAGCTGTTCCTTTTGGGGTGATGATCAATCGGCAGCCTTGTAAAGTTTATGTCAATTGATATAGAAAATGCTTTATAATATTAATTTTAATTAACATTTTTTTTAACCTAAAATACCTTTGGTGCATTTACTAAAAAAGCTAAAAAGCAGAAGTGTAGTAGAATATATTTTAGGTAAAAAAGCTAATGATGAGCCGTTCATTAGAGCTCTATATCTATTGATGTATTGTCATATCTGAGGGAGATACTGTTAGTTTAAGACCTGAAAATCAAAATTCCATAAAAAAAAAAAAAAAAGGGTCTTTTCAATTTCCAATTAATGGCACCACTAAAAAAACGTTTCATGTAAAACAGAAAACTTTAATGAAGCACTCTATATTTTTATGTAGTTTACCTTTTTCTCAAAGAGTTTTATTTTTTCTTACAGATATATCTTTGTAATTTTCTTCCTCTCTGATATTCTTTCTCATGTTGGTTCTCTTCATGTGTGACTTCTATTGTTGTCTAAATTCATTTATAGCTCTGAAAATAAAAGTCATGAATATCAATATAGAAACTATGAAAAATACACATGGTACAATCAGAATATAAAATTAGACAAAACACAAATTTTCATCAATTTATGAAAATTAATTACCCCCTTAGATTTTTCTTTGCCATACTATACAATACCAATAGAAAGTAGTTCAAATTTTCCAATGTAAATACTTACTTAAAATTTCACGAGAACTATATTATGTTCACACTTGGCTTCAAGGTATTTTATATTATATTTGATAGACTCAAATAATTTTGTTGACTGGATTATTTCATCATTTATGTCCCTTTCAAAAAGAGCACTAATTCTCATTTTCTATATAAAAGCTATATTATCTTTCACCTTAACTTAGCAGCATTAGAAAACGTACCCTGCTTGAAATATAGTTCTATCTTATTTTTCAATATAACATTATGCAATTTGTTCAAATTGGTAAAAATTATTATACATTATTCGAATTAAAATTTTAAGGTGATAGATAGAAAGTTAGTTTGCATGTAAAACGTATTTAATTTTTAATCAATGTGTTAAGTTTTGAATATCGGAATTGGAATATTTGTTATTAGTCAGTTTAATTTAATGATTTCCCATCATCTCAAAGAGAATAAAATAGCATAAAAACTAAATAAAACGTATCAATATATCTGCGACAAGGTGTATCTTCTCACGAACCGCACGACGCAGAAACTCGCCGAAGGTACCAAAAGATCGGGAATGATCCGAGAGATCCGTTTTGACCATTTATATTCCGATATTGTTATTAGTTAGAAAAGATAATTAAAAACCTTTGTTTTATTCCTGCGTGTTGTTTCTTCTGCCAAACAATCAAAAACCGAAAGGTGAATTTTTTTTTTTGTCCCCGACGTTTTTAAAACACAATCTAATTTTTTCCATGAGACTCAGACAAAAAAAATTATAGAATCGGAAAGATCATTTATTTCGCCACGATATGATATAATTTATTTTACAAAATGATATTTTCTATTTTTTACGATTTTTTCTAAAATGAGTCGAAATCGATACGTTTTTATGAAAAAGATTTCTAAATCATTCCGTTCGCATTTTCTTTCACGTTAATGAAATGATATTCTACACTAAAAAAGTTCATGCCTTTCTCTTTCAGAACCAGTCATTTAAGAAATAAAATGTCAAAAAACTTTTTTTTTACGATTTTTCAAAAAACACTCAAAATTTTATTTAAATACTTAATATAACTTCTTTATTTTTAAAATAATCTCATGATTTTTTTTCCGTGTGTAGAACATTATTATGGACAAGTTCTACCGTAAAGCTTAGTATGGGGGAGCTGATATCATTGGAACCCTTTCCTTTTCCGGTTTCAGCAAAATAACATTGTTTTGTATACACACTTAAAAACGGCAGCAATTTTAATTTGCCTTACATTTCTATAACAAATTTTTTAGCCTTTTAAAATGAGCAGCATGAAAAAGAACAAACTTGAAACTCTTTGTTCCGCATTTTGATTTTTTTTTAGAACCTCTACGAATTATTAAATCACCATTTAATTCACCGCTGTCCTACGAGTCCATCTACATGGCTACTTAGTAACCGAAAAATTGGTAAGCGAGAGCTAAATCTGTTTTATTTAATAAACATTTCATTACAGATTTGTGTTAAAATAATATTAGTCAAATTTTGCAGTGCTTTTTTGAAATGATCCCATGCGTATGTTGTTGCAAACATTGCTCGATTCTTATTTATGGTAACCTTGGCAGCAATTTTGGCGACAGTTTTCACAACAATATCAAATAGTTTGTGACTAATTTTATTTATATTATTTTAACAATCACTTATATTTATTTTATTAGACATATGTTAATTCAAAAAATAACCTGTTTCTGTAATTATACACGAATATTTGTTGTATGAACTCGGTTGTTTTTGTGTTGCATCATGGGCGTAATTACGTAACATAGAAATCAAAATTATATATATATCTACATACACTAGTTTTGCTAGACTTACTTTAAGTGTACATTGAATCAATTGTGCTAAAAAAATAAATGCAATATGTTTTATGATTTATAATATATTGTTTTAATTGAAATGAGATAATTTTAACTAAGCCTTTGTGTACGCTATTTATTTTGCTCTATTTATTTGTACATAGTCAAATATTATTAATATACATTTCATGAATTAAGCATTGTCAATTACTATAGGAATTAAACTGCTTTGTAAAGAACTCAAAGCATCCCGATTATGTCAAATGAATATGCACCTGTATGGATGATCAAAGTTCTTCAAGCTTCATGAAATGTAGAAAAACACTCAAAGCTCGCTTGTTTGGAATATTCAAATTTTATTAATATCTTAAAGTAATCCAAGTAATTGTACTAATTTGCATATTTGTTAAACTGAAGAATATTAATTGTGTGTGTGATTTGTTTTCAATTTATTCTAAGGTTAAATTGCATTATGAATTTTTTTATTAATATTTATTTATAAATATTACTTAAAATTTTTTTTTCTTGCAGGAATCTTTTCCATAAATTGAAGGAATTAGGAATGACGTCCAATGTAGTTTGAAGCTGGATACCAAAGTCCAATGTTGTTTCGGACAAAAAATTAAAATCGGGTTCTAATTGTTATTTGTACATGTGTGTGCCTTTTTCATGTTAATCATCTAATTTATTTCTATATTGTGTTTTTTTTTCCTGACTTATGTTAAAGAGACTTTTCACACAAATATGTTGTACTGAAAACCTTTTACAGCTTTTGCTGAAGTTTGAAGATATTCTGTGTAAATTTTTATCCGAAACTGATTATCTAATTCATACCTGCATTTTAACTCAGAATCTGTTAATAGTTCAATGAGTTCTTGTTCTATTAGTAATATATCCTGATTTTTATTAAAATGGAATTTTAATTGAGTCATTTTAACAGGATGACTCCTTTAAATTATAGAAAATTTATATCTATATCCTTTTTAATTTTAAATTCTGGAAACATAAAAAAAAATATTGTTCTAAATAATAACTTTACTTAGCACTGTATGAAATATAAGATCATATGCAAGAGTTCTTGCTTTTTATTTTGATCTTAATTAACTCAAATAATTGAATATTCAATAATTTGAATTAATATGAATGTATATATTTGAATTGTCATTAATTCTATAATTGCCACATTATTTGAATTAAAAAAAATTTCAAATAATTCTTTAGTAGTATAGGTATATGAAAATAAGCAATGTGTAATTCAAACAATTGGAAATAGAAAAATATGTAGCTTAAATAGTAACACAGTTAACAATTACGTGTTAAACAAATAATTGCAATTGACACTTTTTATGCAGATAAACACACACTATAATATTAAAATTGTAAATAAACACTGCATGGTTAAAATGACTACAAATTCTACAATTCAAGTAGTTCAAAATAAGAAGTTTGTAATTCAAACAATTACAAATAGAAAATATGCAGCTTAAATAGTAAATGAACACTAGTTCAAATAATGGCAAATAAGCTTTTTTTAAAAATTTCGAATGGCCAAGGTTATAGTAGACCACTCACCATAAAAAGGGAGGGTCCAATGCTAAGTGGATGTTTTCAAAACTTGTTTTGTTGTTTTCAAAGAAAACAACAAAAAATATCCCAATTAAAGAAATGGAGAAGCTCGCAACTACCAATGCTTTTGCAGCACTCAACACTGCAGAAGACGACGCCGAGGACGTCTCCCCACCTAAGTATAAAATCAAACCGATCTTTATGAAAATTATCGATTCGTATAATTTAATTTTGCAAGAACTTCATCGCTCCTACCCCACAGCCACTAATACCCACACGAGAGGGTATATTAAAATCGAAGCTCAGACCGCAGACGACCATCGAGATATAACTAATTACCTAAAAGCAAAAGAGCTCGAACACTACGTGATCGAGCCCCCCTCTACCAGACCACTTAAACTGGTCATTAAAGGTCTCCCTGATAACATAGACCCAGTCGACATTAAGAACGACCTTATAGCAAAGGGTATTAACATTATTAAAATTGCCCAATTAAGAAAATTCATCACGAAAACCCCATTACCCATCTACATGATAGAGATAGCGCGCGACGAACATGTCAATGACATATTTCAGGTACGCAGCTGTCTGTACATGCAGATAAAACTCGACCCGTTTAGGAAAGGAAACAGAATTACTCAATGCTACAACTGCAATTTCTTTCACCATGCGAGTCAGAATTGCAACATGAAAACCCGCTGTCTGAAATGTGGTGCGAATCACAGAACAGGCGCGTGCGAGATCAAAGAAATGATAGAAAACCCCCTTTGCATCAATTGCAATACCAGAGGCCACATGGCCTCATCAACTGAATGCCCCCAATTCCCTAAACCTAAAAAAGGTAAAAGTAAATCACCGGCTGAAAATTTAAAAAGAAATAATAATAACCCGGTTAAACCTGGAATTACCTACGCTCAAATTTTAAACCTCGAAAAAGCCCAACAGATGGCAGCACGCGGGAATGCCTCCTCGGCGTCTAACAAAACCGAAAATAGTAAAAATGATAATATTAATA
Source organism: Trichonephila clavipes (assembly GCA_019973935.1). Lineage (NCBI taxonomy): Eukaryota > Metazoa > Arthropoda > Arachnida > Araneae > Nephilidae > Trichonephila > Trichonephila clavipes. The sequence continues at coordinate 97,472 of BMAU01005469.1, forward strand.
TGGAAGCACTTAATGCTATCCAAACTGATTCAAACGAGTTTGGCTTTTTACAAGCCATACTCGAAATGCAAAAGATATTTAGCCTCTTTCCCTCACTACTCAGTGAGATGAAAAAATCTTTCAACTGCAATAACCCGGCAGACAAACTCAATTGTCTGCTAAGAAGAGTCTGCTCCTCCCTTAACAACCTAACTATTAATAATGTATAGTTCGTTTTTCGGGCTCTCCATTTATTCCTGGAACGCTGACGGAGTGAGATCGCGTATTGTTGAGATACGCGTTTTCATTGATAAGCACGCCCCCGACTTATTTTTAATACAAGAAACACACCTGAGACCAGAGCATTCTTTCAAAATCCCAAATTACATTTGCTATAGGAATGACAGGACCCACCCAGCCCCCGGCAGGGGTGGAACTGCAATCCTCATTAAAAATTGTATTTCTCACTACCTTATCCCCACCCCGCCCCAGGTAATTGGTGTCGAGGCGACCCTCATCATGCTCACCCCATTGATCATGAACCGATTCTCATCGGATCCACATACATACCGCCGGCGTATCAAAATTTCAGAAACCTGGGTGTCGCCCTCGACCCAATTTTTAATATTAATAATATCACCATATTAGTTGGTGATTTTAACGCCAAGCACACTTCGTGGGGTTGCCCTGTGAGCGACACCAGAGGAAATAGACTGCATCGTTATGTTATTAATAACAGCATTGAAGTCCTAGCCCCCCCTACTCCTACCAGATTTGGTATTGCTTCAGCCACTATTATAGACTACGCCCTTATCAAAAACTTGAACTGGCCCTGCAAAATTGACTCAATCTCTGAATTAAGTTCCGATCATAAAACCCCATTAAACTTCACTTCCCGAAAACTGCAAATTTTGAACTCCCCCCACCCCAACTAAATACCAATTGGAATGTTTTCACGAAAACACTCGCAAATACTGAAAATCTTTATCTCCCGCAGGCCAGCTCTACCTCAGAGATTCAGTCCCAAGTCAGAGAACTCTCTTCGGAGATTCTCAACGCACACGTGAAAGCATCGAGGCCAATGATCCATTCGGAGCCACCATATGTACAGGGTGAGCTCAAACACCTCTTTCGGGAGAGAAATAAAGCCAGAAAATTATGGCAATTTACTAGATTTCCTAAACATAAAACTGATTTAAATAGACTCCAAAATAAAATTAAAAGATTAGTAGGAAAATACAGACAACAGGTATGGGAGGATCACCTTACTTCCCTGGATGCTGAAGACGGCTCCCTTTGGGGAACCGCCCGAGCTTTCAGGAAAAAGGCCTCCCCGATTTCCGCCCTTAATGGCCCTAACGGTATTGCTCTCAGTGATTCAAACAAAACTGATCTAATCGCTCAATCACTCGAGAGCCAATTCCAGTTAAATGACATTCATAATCCACAAAAAGACCAAATTATATCTTCCATCGTCGACGCTTACATAAATGATCATACTAACACCACTGACGCTATTCAACCCGCTCTTCCGTCGGAAATTATTAATTACATTAGAAAGATTAAAATCAAGAAAAGCCCGGGAAGAGACGGGATTACTAATAAAATGATCAAAAACTTACCCCTCATTACTGTCTTTAAAATAACTAACATCATTAATAACATATTCAAACTCAGAAACTTTCCGAATGCATGGAAAACTGCTGTTATAATCCCCATACTCAAACCTGGGAAAAATCCCAAATTGGCTGAATCCTACAGACCAATTTCTCTCCTACCGATTTTAAGCAAGCTGGCGGAGAAAATTATCTCTACCAGATTAAATGCATTCCTTGAGAGCGAAAACATCCTCGTTCCGGAGCAGCACGGGTTCCGTCCTCGTCTCTCCACCTCCCATCAACTACTCCGCGTAGTTGAGTATATCAAAGATGCTATTGATAGAAACCAACATGTTGCGGCAGTGTTCCTTGACATTCAGAAAGCTTTCGATAGAGTTTGGCACACTTGCCTTCTCTTTAATTACTTATAAAATCCCACCCCCACTAATCCTATTATTAAAATCCTACATCAGTGATCGCTCGTTCACTGTTAGAATTAACAGAACGTTCTCTCAAACTAGACCTGCAAAAGCCGGCATATTGCCCAAGGTTCTATCTTGGGGCCTGTCCTATTTAATCTTTATGTAAATGACATAATTAAAACTACTAACACCATGATCTGTATGTATGCGGACGACACGGCCATTTTAAGTAGACATTACAATCCCAACACACTGACACAAAACATCAATGAACACCTGGCTCACCTTGAAATCTGATTCTCCGTTTGGAAAATCGCAATAAATACCTCGAAAACTGAAGCAATATCCTTTTCTCAAAAAAGACCACCCCCTGAAATCACGCTCCAAAACCAAAGGATACCCTGGTCTCTACACACTAAATATCTTGGTGTCATTATTGATAAAAACCTCACGTTCAGACAACATATTACACACGTTAGAAATAAATTTAAAAATGCTACGAGTAATCTTTCCCCCCTAATTGGCAAAAAGTCTAAATTAAATAAACAAAATAAATTGCTTACCTACACTCTGATCTTAAAACCCCTTCTGACGTATGCTTCACCAATCTGGGCACATGCAGCAAGAACCAATATCAATCTCATTGAAAGCCCCCAAAATGTTATATTACGACAGATCCTCGATGCACACTGGTACATGAGGAACGCTGACATTCGATCAGCTCTTAAAATCCCGACCATCAGACAATCTATTAGAAAACTAGCAGTAAATTTTTTCAGTAATATAGACGGGCATGAAAACCCATCTATTCAAGAGAGATCTCTCATTATTCACACACACACACAACCTATCCCTTCATTCGTAGACCAAGAGACATCTTGGTCGATCCTGATTTTAATTAATTTCTAACTTTATTTTTCCTCTTAAATTTTATTTTTTATTCTTAAATTCCTTTTTCTCGAAATTTTACTGCGATCCAACTCTGTTGAATCGCAGATCGTTCTGATTGGCTACTTATTTTTGCAAGTCCTTATACCCCATTACCTGAACTCCTGGCTCGGCCAATAAAATCGCTCCCTTTTACCCCACAGATCTTATTCCCACCTCCCGATGTTTTCCCCCGCACTTTCTGATCTTGGTTCTTGCTGCAACCCGATTGGCCACCGTAACTCCGCCAACTTAATGGACGCTTCGAAATATGATTTCTAGCTCTTAAAAGAGCTTTTTTAATTACTCATAACTTTTTCATTTAAATGTTTTTAGCATAATTTTTTTATATTTTCTAATTCTACTTAACTTAAATTTTAATTATATCTAAATACTTTTTTAAAAAGGGCATTGGTAAATCTAGTACAGTCATCTAAAATTCCAGGATAGGAGGTTAGAGTCCGACGGGACTATGTACTCCGTAACCCATCCCAACGACAGTGGATGTTTTGTGTGTGTGTGTGTGTGTGACTCAACAAACAAGCTTTTTGCAGCTCAAATAAAAAAATGTACAGATGTCATTTTACTGCTTAAAACGGTTGTTAACATTATATAACCTTAGTTTATTGTATTTATCTTTGTCTACATTATTTTATCTAAGATGACCAAATAAATTTTGTTGAATTTTTTTTTTTTCATTTTATATTTAGAAATCTATTCATATATACATACAATAACAAAATTAAATCTCTATATTTTATAAAGGATTTGTCATTGATAGAGTTCAAAGGATTGAAGCAAGCATTACAAAATTAATGACTTTAATTATATGTGTAGTACTGATACTCTTTAACAGTATAAGAGAGTAGGTTCATTGACACTACTCAGTCAGCTGTGTGTGCTTCCCAAAATCACCTCACAACTTTTCATTTACTTAGCTTTCTTTGTAGCCTCTCTTGGAGGAATTCTCAACATGACAAAATTATATAAACATTAGAATTATAACAATATACAGGAATAAATTTAATTTTTTAGAACCTTCTCTAAAATTTAAAAAAACTTTTAGCAAAACATACTTTTGAAAAATTGATAAAAGAATTGGTTTTCATGAATTTCAATAATTTTCAACATATTATATAACTTGACAATAAATATCTTTGTCAGCAGATGTCACAAATGCTGCAACATGAGAACAAACTTCTTGTAATCTAAACGAATGCTAATTTTAAGTATAACAGAAACATGCAAACAAGTAGAATTGGACAATTTCAAAGAACAGTGAGTTTAAATGCCTAGTTACAAGAAAGATCTGGAACAGATTGAATTATTTTTAAAATAGCGAATCTCCTAAATCTTTGAAATTCCTATTATATAAATTTAGGAATAAAGATAAGCCATGCTTTCAAATAAGTAGAGTAATAAATATCTTTAAAAATATTGTTGCATAAAATATTTATTTAAATTGAAAAGTCATCACATGTAAACTAAGCAATTGAAACAAATAAAATAATGCATATCATATTAATCTTGATATATGTCTAATAGTAATACTGAAATGTATTTTCACAAACAGCCAGTGTACATAGAATATTAGTTAATATAAAAGCTTTCGATTACAAGAATTCCCTTATATTGAAAGATTATTTTTTCCTTTACAAGTGTATATACAGAGTTCTTTTTTTCCCAGGTATAGAAGTTTAAGTTGGCATTACTTTCCAAGATGGTGACCGGTTTAACAGCTGTCAAGTGATTTATTCTCAGTTTGGTTTGACAATTCATCATGAATACACTCACGCCTGAACAACGCTTTCAAATTGTGCAATTTTATTTGGAAAATAATGGTCGATTTTCATAAGCAAATTTTGTTTAGTGATGAAGCGCACTTCTGGTTGAATGGCTACGTCAACAAACAAAACTGCCGCATTTTAAGCGAAGCTAATCCACAAGTGTATGTCGAAACACCGTTACATCCAGAAAAACTGACTGTTTGGTGCGCTTTATGGGCTGGTGGAATCCTTCTTCAAAAACGATGAAGGCCACAATGTTACAGTCAATGGTGATCGGTATAGAGCCATAATTACTAACTTTTTCCTTCCTGAATTGAACAATCATGATGTCCAGAAGCTGTGGTTCCAACAAGACGACACAACATGTCACACAGCTCATACCACAATCGATTTATTGAAAGACACGTTTGGTGACCGCCTAATTTCACGTTTTGGACCTGTGAATTGGTCTCCAAGATCTTGTGATTTAACACCGCTAGACTATTTTTTGTGGGGCTATGTAAAGTCATTGGTCTATGCGGATAAGCCACAAACGCTTGACCATTTGGAAGACAACATTCGCCGTGTTATTGCCGATATACGGCCACAAATGTTGAAAAAAGTCATCGAAAATTGGACATCCAGATTGGACTACATCCGAGCCAGCCGTGGCAGTCCTATGCCAGATATCATATTTAAAATGTAATGCCACAAGATTATCTCTCGAATAAAAAAAATTCATGTCAATCGAATAATACATCGTTGTTTTATTGCAATTTAAAGTTCTATACCTCTAAAAAAACACCCTTTATATTATGGTAACATTGTTATCGATCATAAGTTTATAATTTAATTTTCATTTTTGTAAGTAACTTTGAATTTTTCATTTCAACAATTATTCATTCTTATACAAGTATTTCTTCATTTATGCCTTGAATAAATTTTTATTTCTTAAGTGATTTTAAAATATTAAAAGTAAAGGTAATAATATTCGTTTTATAATGTAATGATTCCAAACCACATTGAAAAAGTATATGCAAATTAAGAAAATTCATCTTTTGATTGTTAACTTTTTAAAAATTTTCATTTATAATTTATAGTTGTTATACAATATTACGGGAAAATATCATTAGAAAAGGTGTATTCGTTTTTAGAAATTCATTTTAATTATCCTTTGTTTTAAATGTATTTTGTACTTATTGAATTACTCTTATACATTTTAAAAATAATAGTACATATAAAAGTATGATTTATCAATACTTTACTGATCCAAAATACAATTCAAACTTGTAGAAAACTCTTAAATCCTGAGTTAGTTAACATGAAATTTTTTGATTTGTTAAGATTTATCCTTTGATGAATATAAATTTTATTTTTACAACACAATGAATTGCATATAAAACTTATTGAAATTTTTAATTCATACAATATATGTTGAAACATTGTTCGAAAATTTCTATACAATCTAAACAAATAAAATAATGAATAATACTAAAAACCCGGATATCCTAATAATAATTTTGAAATAGATTTTCAATAACAGCAAAAATGAAATTTTATATGAATATTGGAAAATAACAATTAAATCATGCTATTTTTTCTATTATTATCAAAAAAATTTCCATAATAGAATGAATTTAGGGCCATAAACTTTACTGCAAAAGAACTTTTACCAAACAGAATTAAAAAAAATCCACATATATATTAATACAATTATTATAATAAATCTTATATGATAACGTAAATAACAAACAATAACAAAAATCCAATATGGCACACACAAGCTAATACTATTTACATTTCACTTGTTAAATATTCCATTAGTCGCCAAGAAAGGCGATGAGCAAGCAATTATATCAACCTTGCTCTAAATGAGCTAAAAACTTAACAAGGTATTTTAGAAGAAAAAAAACGGTACTGAAATAATATAAAATCCTAAATCTGAAATCTCTACAGATCATCTTCCATCCATATAGTTAAAAAAAAGTTTCAAAAACTTGCATTACAACTTTGAAAAACTCAGTTGAATTTCGATGTTTTCCCATATATTAACATTACACCGGAAGTTCCGGTGGGTTCCACTCTATGTTGTTGTTCACAAAGTAGAACTTGTCCATACTTAATCTGTACAGATTGAAAAAATTAGTTTGAAAAAAAAAAATTGTGTTTTTTGTCTTTTTCCCTGTTTGCGAGATATATTTAAGCATTAATTTTGTTACATTTTTTGTTTAAAAATTACCGAATGTTTGCAATCGATATATGAAGTTTGAAGGCATTAACATAAAAGTGAAGCTTGAAAAAAATTTTTTAACTTTAACAAATAACGCATTTTTACAATGGGAATATATCTTCCTTTTATTTTAAAGGTCTTTTCACTTCTTTTTACTGAAGATTTCGCGATGTGATAATTTAAAGCACCTCATTACTAAAAATTGTACCCGGGTTCTAAACAACATAATCGCTTAATTTTTATGATTTTTTAAAAAATACTCACAATTTTATTTGCGCATTTAATAACTTCGCCAGCAATTTTGTAACTGGAAAGATAATTTATTTTGTCACGACACAGTATATTTTCTTCTTTTTTTTATTTACAAAATAACGATACTTTACATATTTTAAGATTTTTTTCTAAAATGAATCAGTATCAATGCATTTATATGAAAATGATTTTTAAAAACTTATATTTTGATCTTTTAGAGTTAGTGACTTAAAAAACAAAATGCCGAAAACTTTTTTTAAAGAATTTTTAAAAAATACTCAAATTTTAAATATTTAATAACTGCTTATCAAATTCAATTTTTTGATAACTTCTTCATTTATAAAAATAATTGCATGAAACTTTTTCCTGTGTATCGAACATTTCAAAAAATGCTCACAATTTCAATTCAACGTTTAATATATTTGTGAAATTTTGTATTTATAAAAATTATACTTTTTTCTAGTATTTGAGTGAATATTTAAGTCCCACTGTTCACTTACTCAAGAGCTGCTCTGATAGTGAGAGGGGAAAGGGAATTTCCTTGACAATATGTTGTGTATTTAAAAATGTTCATGCAACGCCGGGGGGAAATAAAACTGTCTGCTAAAGAAAAGCGAAAAAATTTCGAAACAGGAAATTTTAAATTATACACTTGGTAGAAACCTGAGCTAAGCGGAGGAGAGGTGGGGGTGGAAGTCATTTTGAAAAAGAGTATTAGAAGTGCTGATTTTGTGAAGGAAAGGGAAAATTTATAAAAGTAGAGAAAGCATATGCAACACTGGGCCATGCAGCTAGTAAATTCTCTAAAACTCATGATTAACAACTCAAAGCTATTTTTATTCTCACTCTCTCACAAAAATAAGAATATAAAAATTTCACTGTTATTCTAAAATACGAAAAAAAAAAAAAAAAAAAAAAAAAAAAATCACAACACACAATTGAAATCTAAATTTATAAGCAGAGAAAATAAGAGAGAGAGAGAGTACAACTATACAAAACCCTTATAAGACCCATAGTTTTATTTGGCAGTGAATTCTAGGCAATGAGAATACTGGATAAAGAAAACTTATTTGAGATTTGAATGAAAAATATTTTTGGTGCATTGATGGAAAATGGGGTCTGGAGAAACTTTACAATTTTGAATTACAAAGTACAGAGAGCCAAATGTAATTAAGGTTTCACAACTAATATGGATTGTCCATACATTCAAGTATGATGACAAGCCAATTAAGCAAATAACATTTTGGAAACCAGAAGGAAAGTCAAGAAAGGCATACCCCGTACAAGATGGCTAGACAATACAGAAAAATGCTTGCAAAACATTGGTGTAAATACATGGAAAACAATAGCAATAAACAGATCAAGATGGTTTAAACCTGGGATCGGCAACCTGTGGGATGATAGATATACAATTAAGATCCCTCATGCTGTTATCATTTTTGTTTGACATTCTAAACAAGGCTGAAAAAGGAATTTTACTGATCACACCATATACACCAATGAAGTGAGAAACATTAGTTGGTGGAGGAGCCCCGAGAAATATATTGAATGCTTATCCTCAACTTCAAAAAGAAATCTCTAAAAAATCTGTTAATCAAATTACTTAAAAGAACAACTTAGCAGCAATAATTCTTTTACTGTCAGATTTAAGGTATATTTTTAAGAAATCCTGCAGCATAAAGCCATTTAATATCAGTAAAAATCTGTAGTAACAGGTGTTGATGGATGAAGGAAAGGAGATGCGAGTTTAGGTAAAATGGAATCAGTTTTTAATGAATTTTTAATTTTCTCCTCAATGAAAGAGAATCTGATGATGGATTTAATGAGTTGCCTCAGAATTGTAAAACCAGCTAGTAGAAATGTAACATAATAACAGAGTGAGCAACAGAATAAAGACGTTTACATTTTCATCTTCTGAAATGAGTTTAATTCCATTTATAATACATTTAATCATGGTGCAATAATTAATACCACAAATCATCACAGAAGATGTAATAAACTGAATTAATCAAGGTCAGTAATTTAAAACATAATTATTTTCAGAAATAAAAACTGATTGTGTGTTAAGACAATTTAATTTAGAAGCATCACATATGTAATTGAGAAAAATCTTATAATTCCTAACCACATTCAAGGGAAAAAATACCAGAACTGATACCCTGCTAGTCTAATTTCAGCACAGGATTTGTAATAATCAACTAATATTAAGTGCAACACCATGTTATTTTTGCATGGATTTTTACTAACATCAGGCATCACATTCATAACCTTAAAATAACAGTGACCACCACTTAGATAAGGGAATAGGAGAATGTAAATTTACGTTATGCTCTAAAGCAGGGGTCCAACCCAAATCGGTTGGTGGGCCACGTAAAAATTTACTAAACTGAGATGGGCCGCACATATCAAAATAAAAAAAAATTATTTAAAATATTTTACTATTGTACAGCATTCAAAATATGATATGATCAACATTCAATTATTAATATGATAAAAAAACAACAAGTTTACCTTTTACTGGGTCACAATCACAACAAAGTTGAAAGTCGACCGATTGCACTTGTTGGTGGAAGAATATTTCTTAACCTACAAGGTTCTTATCTACAGTAGATTTATGCTGCCATCTGAGGTTATGTAGTATAACAACTATGTGCGTAACATCTTCACATTTTATACTTGTTATAGTATGTTTGCATAAAATTGATTTAGATTTTCAAAATTTTTATTTTAAATGCAAAAAAGCAATTAAGTAAAGAAGAACAGCTTTGTAATTATTACACTGTTTGTCAAAAAAAAAATTCTGCCCGATAGCCAAATGTTTTAGTTTCTTGTTATATGATATATATTTAATCGCGGTGCAATAATTAATATCATAAAATGAAAAAGTTACATAATTTGAGAAGGTTAAAATATTAAACATTTTTATTCTGCTGCCATAATTATCTTATATTTCCACTAGCTGGTCTGACAGTCCTGAGGCTACCCATTAAATCCATCATCGGATTCTTTCATTGCCAAATAAAACAAGAAAAAAACTACTAATCTGAACTTAAAAATATAGACATAAATTATTTCTCTGACAATTAGAACCCACTCTCAATGAAGTTCTCGTTGAAAGAGGAATAACACACCCAAGCTCACCTGCTTTCCTTCATCCATCAACACCTGTTATTACAATTGCTTGGAAGTCAAATGAAGGAAAAAAATTATTTCGGTAAAAACTGCACAGGGAGAGGTGGGGGTGGGTCAAAACACAATATTTTTGATTCAACCGTCTGTAGTCCAAATGTCTAAAATAATATAGACAGAAACTTCAATTGGGCCGCAAAAATTCTCCAAATGGGCCGCGGGTTGGGCATGCCTGCTCTAAAGCAACACAATGGTTATGTGCAACACATCTCATAATTTTGAATCATGATCAAGTGACGAGGTAGAAAACCAGCAGGCACCTCCTTTCCAAACTTTCACTCACATCAATGAGGACTTTGATCCTCAACAGATTTAAAGTGTATCAGTCCCTCTACATAAGGGGTCTTAAATGGCACTGAGACTTCAACTCAAGACACACTGGCCACAAGTACGTGACCATGACTACAGCCATTTAGTTATCTTGGCACAAAGTGTGGTTTAAAACTAAAAAATTTGAATATTACTTAGGCAAGTATGAATTGTATTAAAGTAGAGTGAAACGGTAAGAAATGTGTAATCAAGAATAATATAAGAGTAACAATATCCAACTTTTAGTTAAAATCTCATTTTTACAAACAAAAGTAAAGTAAATATTTCAATTATTCAATCATTAATGAACATGAAAAAATGGAAAACAATTTCAATCAATTTTCTTAAATATCCCTGTTTGGTTTGAAAGCATGATTTCAATATGGAATAATTGGAACTATAGATGCATCAAATATACATGCAAAATTAATAAAAAATTATAAATGGTTGTTTCTTATTTCTGCTACATCTCACCAGTTAGACCACATGTTCCACAGTTCTCGCTAATTCAGTGGGTAAATACATATTATTGCAACCTATTGATGACATTGTATGAAACAAAGCACCTGGTTGACCAATTCAGTGTGTATGACACATAGGAAATCAGGATTAATAACTTGGTAAGTTATTAAGAGAGTTGGCGATTGTTGCAATAATAGGTAAGTACCATTCAGTGACCCATTAAATCCTTATGTTTACATTTCACATGAAACATAGCTACAACTTTTATAACAAGAGTTTTGAGAGGTATTAAATAATTACTTCTCAAGGGGTTTGTATCCAAATTTGATTCACTTTTTTATTTGTTTTTGAAGCAAATTACGAGAGTTTTAGTTATTTTTTTCTAAATGGTTCTAAAAATTAAACCTTTTAAAATCAGGATTGTTTTATTTTGTCAATTTTTTCTTTTATTGAATAACTTTATGTGCATTTAACTCATCAAATGGATCAATATTAAGGTTAAATTTTTTTAGAATTGCATTAAGTGAGGCTTGCTTTAAAAATGTCATCTTTTTGTCAGCCATTCCATTCAAAATTTTTATTTTTTGTTTATAGTTAAACACATTGTTTATAATTTCTACATTACTCACAATTTCTTGATGCTTTTTGCCCTTCAAATCATCTCTCATAAACTATTCTTAAAATATACCACATTTAAAAAAATTGATTGCGGAATGAAAACCATTATGAGTACCTACATACAATACATCCTTATGGACTGAATACCATACATTTTGAAAGAAATTTCTCACAATAGATTTTAAAAAAAATAAAGTACATTTCTATAAATAAGAGAAAATAAAAAGAGGCCAAAGAAAGAAAGGAGTAAATAAAGAAACAAATGATATAGCTTCTAAAATTACTGAATAATGTTATAATTTAAAAGAAACATATAGCATTAAATAAATCAAATATTTTTTTATGTTCAACAACAGCAAAAGGAGAAATAAGGCTTACTAAGGATATTCTAAGAAATAATTTTAAAGAATGCCAAGCTTTACATGTATATAATTTTTTTTATTTCTTTTTCTAATGGCAGATTATGAACAGTAATTAACAGAGTTCATCAATCTATCTAGTATGTTCACCAAAATGCTGGTATCTCCTCTTTTTAGTGTGGTGCCATATTGGCAGATACCAATCACAGCAGGTAATTTTGACGCCCAGTTCTAGAGGGAGGCACCTGAGCTCTGACAATGCAAACCTGTACTAGGATTTAATTTTCCCTAGAACACACACCTTAGATCCTTTACATGCAGTATAATCATACGACATGACTGCTGTCAAATTTCTGCATCATGAAAATCCAGACTTGGGCCAGGGTCAAACCTGCAACCTTGGGTACAGAAGGCCAACGACAAACCAACCACGCTACCAAGCCCAACTTTACATGTAATTAAGGATGTAAATAATTTCTTAATTCATGAATTCAATATATAAAAAAGGGAAATATTACACGTTCAATTGAACATTGTACTATTCTTTTCATAAAGAAGTCTCGGCTAATGTGTAGTACAGGCGATGTACCCTTGCAATGTCAATTTCTTTTGGCAACCAAAACCGGTCCCCAAGCTACTTCAGGCCCTCTCCATACTACACTTTAATTGAAATCTTAATCAGTTACCATTTTTACAGAGCTTAAAAGAAAATAAAAATAAATAATAATGGCACATCACAAGGTAAAGTTTTCTTTGTTGTGTACATTCCCTAACAACTTTCACTAATATACAACTACAGTGATTCTTTGAGAAAGTTTCTATTTAGAAAAAGGATTTAAAAGTTATCCAAACATGAAAAAGCTAATTTTCTTGGAAACAGAAATTGCTCATATCAAGAGCACAAGCAACGGCTGCAAGGAAAAGACCTTACCTTCATTATATTTGATGCGTTAGCGGGTTTTATTAAATTTCCATTTGAGGATCAATGGCATAGCTAGGTCCTGAGTGGGGCCCTTCAAGAAGAGTAGGAAATGATCATTTGAAGAAAAACATTAAAATTTTTAAGAAAATTGGGAACTGCAAATTTTTATGCCTAAAACAAGAATAAAATTTTGTCCCTGATATGTAAAATTTATAATTCAATTACTAAAGAATGTAATTTTAAAAGGCACTATATGACACAATACATACAACAAATTATAATGTGTTGCAAGACTTCGTAAATACAAATTGTCAGAATGGATATCAATTCTTCAAAACCAACAAAATGTATTCACAAAATTTGTTGAAGATAACTGCAGTAAAAATTACTGATATAGTATCATTTAATCTCGAAACAGATCGAAACCATTTACTGAACAGGAATTTATTCATGAATTAAAGCAGAGGAAGTATGTCCAGAACAAATAAACAAATTTTAAAGCATAAGTTTAAGTAGAAATTCGGTAACTAACAGAGTTGATAAAATATTTGAGAATTTGAGCAATCAGCATAATTGAACAATATCAATATTTCAAATCTACTTTCATCAATTATAATAAAGTACAGGTGTTTGAAATATCTCTCAACTGGTTGTTTTTATTACCTGATGCAATGTTAATTTAAAAATAAGGATTTATGTATTATACATCAAATGAAGCTGATAGTTTTGATGCACTTGAGGAAGTTTTGATGAAGTGCAGGTTATCTTTAGAAAAATTGGTTATCTTGTAAATGATAGTACACCTCTCTACCCTGACTTGCATTACTAAAAAAGTTGTAGGATTAAAGGAAACAGGCAAACAGAAAGGTATAATAATTTTGAACATTTTCATCGTATTATTCCCCAGCAAGTACTGTGCTCTAAAGTTTTAAATACTGGACGTTTTAAAATAGTCATCAAAATTGAAAATTATATTCAAACACAGACTTAACCATCATCAATTTCCTTCATTTCTGGAAAATATAGAACACGAATACATCAGTCTACATATTATACAGAAGTTAAATGGATTTTGAGTCATAAAAAATGTTAAAACTATTTTTCAGCAGTCCATTCAGTATAGTGATGCTGACTGCTGTGCTGTAGAGCCTGGGTTTGAATCCCAAAGAAGACATGGATGCATACTCTAAATAGCTGTCGAGTCACAAGTCCTCTTGTGAGGTTGGTGGAAGGCCTCTGACTCCCTCCCCCAGAGTGTTCTCCCTCAAAATTTGGGTAGAACTCAGAAAAATCATACCTGTGTGGAGCTCAAAGCTATAGTTAATGACAGGCGTAAAAACCTAGCTCTGTACTACGATGAATATCGAGGGCCTGGATCAGGTGGCATAAGTAGCAACAACGATTTTTCAAAATTTCTACACGAAATCATAATTATCTTGGAAACAAAAAAAGTATGAATGTTCAGAATTAAAGATGGACTTCGAATAAATGACCTGGCTTTCTCAGTTGACATTACAAGTCAACTTAAGCTTCAAGGCAAAAGTCATTTTGTTACAAAGTTATCCGATAATAGTAAGGCTTTCAAACAAAAATTATAACAGTGAAAAAAAGTAGAAAAAGCAAAATTGTTTCACACCTTAAAAGCTTTCAGTATCTATTAATTATAAATCACCTAAATTAAAATTTACAGAATATTCTCAAGAAATTAAATCATTGAAAAAGGAATTTTCACAATCAAAATTTTGATTTAAAATGCTTTGAATAAACAATTTCATTTTTTAACTTTACTTTTGGGTATTGATAAAGAAATTGTCCAAGAAAATTTACTAATGGAATTAATTGAAATTCCAGACTTTTATACACAATCACCTGTAGAGATCAGCTTCCTAAAATGTTATCATTTGTAGCATGTTTGGAAGCACCAGAAAGGTCAAGATAAACCCTGATTAACATCATGTATTCAACCAATTTTTGATGACTTTCTTTGTGAAAAACGATTTAAAATATCTTCAAAAAGTAATATCAATTTGTGTTTCTTATTATAACTTTTATTTGTCTTTTTAAAAAAGAATATAAAATATTTATTGTTTAAGTTTAAAAAATAAAAGGAAATACAAAAGGACTACGCATGCAAAATATATAATACATGGTGAAAAGTTTTGGAAAATAACACACAAATTTAACCAAAAATGATTGGTATTCAAAAATGTTGATTCGGATAAAACATTAAATGGAATTTTTCCACAGGTAGAATATAATTTTAAGATGCTTTTCGAACATTTTTGACAGAGACACAAAAGTGTGAAAAAAAGTACTTACTGATACTTGCAACACAATTTTTCGGAGTTCAGCGCTGCTTCTAAATAGTGCCTAGGGAGGCGATCCGAGATCGATTAATCGAAGAATCAATTTCTCGGACAAAAAAATAAATAAATAAAAAATTAACACGATTTTTAAATCGATATGTAGCAATGAATCGATATTTCATTTTCGAAAATCAAAACATTCGACTTTTTCTGTTTTGGTAAAATCCATAAAATATTATTTGCAATTAGTTGAATGTACTTTCCTTAAAACCCATAACTTTACGGTGTTGAAGTGGTAGTTACTCAAAAACGGAAGTCGTTAAATAAAGAGCACTTTTTTAGATGAGGAGAGGGGAAGGAAACAGGGGGATGACATTCTGCAGGGTTACAGAGCTTAGCAAATTTCTCGCCAATATCGGCGCTAGCTTTGAATTCGATGCCAATCATTCATTTTCGCAGTGGACGTGGACCTATTGGTTTAAAGCTGGATTCTTATCGAAAGCATAAAAAAACATGAAGCCCCGGGTTTTTAACGAAACGATACTGCATTAATTTAAATAATGCGATTACTCATGACACGGAAATTCAAAAAAGAAGCAGCTCCTCTATTGTACATTTTATAGATGTTACGAATAAGTATTTTAAATATAAGTAATTTAGTCGGATCTTTCAAAAATATTATTACTATAAATCGAAAGGGTAAGTTTTTGATACAGAATAAAAAAGCGTTTACTAAAGTGATTTGAAATGCTTATTTTCGTATTTAGTTTTCTATTCTACAAAATACAATGTTTATTTATAATTTTAGATGTCTTGTGCACTAAATATTCATTGATAGATTTTTATTAAATCGGTTATTTGTTTCGCTCATTCTGTGGGGCATCAAATTACACTTGAATCGTTACGTAATCGTATAAATACTTGTTTTATTAATAACAATTCAATATGTATGTATATTCATAATGATACAAGTCGAATGATGGATTGACCGGAAGCTATGGTTTTCACTCTGACAATGAATCGAGTTTCTCTGATATTTTTGTTTAATATAATATAAACGGAAAATTTTTAAAAGCTTAAAATTTATCACTTTATATCAAATTCTCTCTCTGTAAAAATAAAAAAAAGAGCATACTTCCAAAATTAACTAGAAACAGTTTTTTTCTTATACTTGAAAGCTAGATCAGATTATAAATTAAACACATTTTCAAACGGAAATTAGTATATATCCTTCCATAGTATAATCATATATCTACACATATAATGTGTAAACTCGACTCAATTTGTGGCAAATAAAATGAAAAAGTGGATTTCTATTACATGTTACTGCTAAATGTAATTATTCATATATAAATACATATTTATGGAAGCGATTCCTTTTTTTTTTGTACCTAATAAAATTCAAGTTTGAACAAGACAAAAATTAAAAATTTAAAATGCAAGAATTCTCGTTCCATAAGAAACCATAGGATATACTCTCTTATGGTTTCCTCTACTAAAATAACTATATTAAAGGCCGAATTAAAAATAAATTCTCTTATTTAAATGCCTTTAAAATAAACGAAAAGGTTTATTGAAATATTTTTTTAACTTAGCAACAATAGAAACTACAATTTCACACAACTGTTTCTTTACAGTAAATTATTTTAAATAAAAGGGATACATTTCTCTGCTATGTTAAAAATCATACGGCCAATTATTTACAAAATACTAAAAAAAAAGAACACTTCTAAATTTATATTAATTTAAGTATACGAAGCATGTTTTAATTTTTTTTAAGAAAAAGTGATCAGAATTTTTTACAATATTTTCTGGCCGTAATTTTATATCCTTGCTAATTTTAAATAATTTAATTCGAGTTTATTCATAGAAATGTATCTAATTATAAAACTAAAATTTTAAGACACGTTTACCATTATATTGGACATCATACTTAAATTCCTGTTTAATTTAATTATCGAGTTCCAACCCTCCTCCTCCCAAACTTTTTAAACAGACATAAAAGCGCGATTCCTACTAGTGTGTGGGGGATAAGGATGATATCTTATTTTTTCTGCTTCTTAAATCTTCAAAACATGCATATACTATGAAAATAGTTTATTTATTCAACCATATAATAGTATTACTTCTATTTGTTATTCTTCCGTGTTTTTGATAAATACTGAAGTGGGAAAAAAATTACTTTTGAGTCAAAGATAATATTCACAGTCCTCTAGTGTAAATCAATTGCTTTTCATTTAATGTTAAATACAGTAAATTGTGCCAATCCTAGTTTATAATGATGTATAAAAATTTAATCACGCAAAGTGATAGAGAATATGGTGAAGCCTTGAATATCGCAAAATAGGTGATGACACAGATAATTTTTATCAAATTGCAACAATTTTTGCTGAAATAAAAGGCCATTTGATTTCATAAATAATTGCATTATATATATATATTTAAGGGAGCGTGCAAATAACCAAATATCATACAAAAAGAGGATAACCTACATGAAATTGGGACTTGTAAGAGACACATAACTTTTAACAAATTTGGTAAATTCAATGCAAAAACTACATTATTTTTTTAAAACACATTTAATTCAACTGATCACATACACGACTACATTTGTTATTTTGATAAATAGTTTTGAAATGAGACAATCTAAAACATAGTTTAAAATTAGAATATAATACATTGTTGACTAATTGTGATACTGTTTGCTAAATAATACGGAAACATTAGATTTGTGATGCTTCAATTTCAATAGTATGCGACTGCATTCAATTTGGTAAAACACCATTTTCAATAATTTGTCCAAAAAAAACCGAAGTTTACTTTGCTTTTATCTCAACTTTTGCATATTCTATTCCCTGTATTTTAATGTTGGATCATATCTACAAGCAGCTGTATTATTGGCTGAGGTTTATTTTTGTGATAATTTAGATAAGAAAGAAAAGCAATATGTAACAAAATTTGTTTCAAACGTATAGAGAATGTATTTGATATAGCATGATTACGATAAACCTGGATCCTCATTTAATTAGTTATAATTGTAAGGGGTATAATTCAGGGTGTTGACTCATCTAGATATATATTATAAATGTGAAAGTTTGTGAGGATGTTTGGGAGTCTTTCACGCAAAAACAACTGAATGGATTTTAATGAAACTTTACAGTAATATAGCTTATACATCAGAATAACACATAGGCTATGATTTATAAAGATATTATGAGAAGTGTCCAAAATATAACGATATTTGCCAAGTAAGTAGGAAAAAATTCTGGCTTGCACTACAAAAAAGCCCACGTCAGCATATATCTATCTTTTGTTTGTGAAAGAACTCTTTTTGTTTTAGCTACGCAAGGCGCTCGCTTCTAATTAATTCCTGTAAACAGCATAATCCCTAATTTTTTTTATTTCAGAATCAAACTAAGTTTTCAAGGGATGAATTTGGATGTTTATTATTTGGATGTTTTAATAATAAACATCCAAATTATTTGGATGTTTTTTTAATGATTTTATTATGCATATTTGGTAGTAAGAAATTTATCTTTTTTCAGAATAAATACTTTTATTGCTTCTGAGACTTACATTAGATAAACTTTGTCTTTCACACTACATCATTTGGACATATTTCCATAGTTTTTTTGTGGTTAGTAGTTAATTATAACGCTATAATTTTAATTGAATAGGCGAATATTACATTTTTAAGTATAAAAATAATTATAACTACTGTAATGTATTTTTTTGGAGTGAGTGAATATTAACGTCGCACTGTTCAGCTACACGAGGGCTTTTGGCAACGGACCACGCAATTTTGAACCATGGTCAAGTGACGTGGATGACACCTGAGCTGGCACCCCTTTCTCCTAACTACCACACCACGCCAACTTAGAAGGAATATTCTACCAATACTTAGCAAGATATTCTTTGAAATTCACTCTTCCAAGATATTTATCACTATTCCAAGCACGGGTCTTATGATGAGTATTTTAGCGGGGAAGGCGAACAGTTTTGCAGCAGACATGCGTTTTCAGCGGATTGAAAAGATTATTATTTTTGTCCCGAAAAAATAGTTTATGTCAAAATTTAAGTGTCTTATGTTTTTGTATGTTCATGAAGACTAGAAAACGATTTGACTATTTATTTTAAGTGAACGGTGTATATAATTAATTATACAGTGGAATATCTTTAATTATTTATTATCTCTAACGGATTAAATTTCCCAAAGTGGAGTATTTTGTTTATGTATATCCCTTAATTTTCAATGTAGTTATCCAAAAAAAAAATATTGCATGAAAAAAACTGCAGTAAATCATAATGCGGTAGTTAAAGCATTAAAGTGCATGACTTCACTACACGGCGGGTCTTACAAAGCTCGAGCTATGAAAGTAGCTAGACATTTGCCAATTTGACTATCGTTATCATTTCGCTGTGTTTTTCATTGAATCTCCATTATAGCCATTATAATTTAAGAAACGGCGTTGCTTGAGAATATTACAATTTTAACATAAAAAAATAAATACAACAGAAAGTAATATTAATGTATTACACTTTCAGATATAAATTATTTACACTATTTTAAGCGTTCATTACGCAACACTTTTAACAATGTGTTACTTTTGCTGAGCAGAGATCAGCTTAGGAAGGTATTTTCAAAAATCGACCCTCAAGAGTGTTACGGGGAATTATAAACAAAAAAAAAATCCTTTTTATCAGCTATTAGATCTACATACTTAAAATTTAACAAAGGTGTTTTTTGTTTGTTTGTTTTTAGCTGAGATATGCAAAAAGCTTTTTTTTGTTTAATTTGCAATTCACGTAAACTTAACTCATTAAAAACTTCTTTATCCTTCAATCTGTGTTTAATTTTTCAGTTCACCCGTGCGAAGAACGGGTATACCAGCTAGTAATAAAATAAATTCTCATCGGAAAACTTGGTCAGTTCAAACTGTATAAGAAAAAAAAAATAAAAACAAATATTTCTTAATAGCCTTGACTTTCTCTATAGCCTTTGTGACGTATATTCAATAACACAACGAATAACTGAATGCCTCCCTCCCTCTGATTTTTGGTAGAAATTTAGGGGTCATAAAAGAGATAGACATCTGCTTCGCTTTGCTTTTAGGCCCCGTTTACATGGACGAAAAATGCCGGCAAAATACCGGGACGAATCCGCTTTATACCCGTTTACACGGCGACCCGGCAAAATCCCGGGTCGAAATGCAGGTCCATTTTTCATACCCTCTTTCGACTAGGAACTTTGGGGGTAAAAAGGAGAGTGTTTTCTAATTCTCCCATGATGCATTGCGCCAGAGATTCGTTTATTCAAGATGGCTGCTGTTTTGGATTGCTCGCGTTAGACAACAGAATAAATAATAACCCTCATAAACATCTGGGGAGACCAAAACGAATTGGATACAACTGTCCGGGATTCGGAAGTTTACACAAGTGCCCATTTTCAATAAAAATTATATTCCATTCAGGTACAGGGAGAGAGAGAGAGAAGGATGTACATAAATTTATATTTAGTATGTTCTGAATGTATGTTTCCAATATTTTAATAAGATGATACATATATTTTAATACAGTTTTTGAGATTGATTTAAAAATATTACAATATAATTCTTTTGAATGTACACAAAAAATTGCATTTTTTTGTTATTTTTCTTGATTTATCTAATTGAGTATTTCCATATAAGAAGTAAAAAATTAGTAATATCTTGTAACTAAATAACTCCTTAAAGGTGTATTGAATTTTTTTTTTACTGTGAAAGTTGATATAACCAATAGAATGATCAGTTTTATATTAACATCCCCTTGAATTCATGTGGATAAGAACTTAAAAAAGAAATTTTCTTTTTTAAAATCTTCAGTTATGATCCACTTTCACTTAACCATTTAATTTTTGTTATTAAAGCAAACCATGATTTACTCTACCAAAAGAGATTTCTTTATACACATATACATACAAAATTATTTTATAAAAGTAGGCTAAGTACTACTTTTTTTCTCTCCTTGAAGGATTAAATAATCCCACAATTATAAAACATACTATGAACAAGTTCTTATGAAAACATTGCACATCGAAGAAAATACACACTTTTTACAAACAAAAATAGTAATTTAGCTTTTTAATTAAAGTTGGTTAATATGAAAGTTTTGGTTTAACAACTAGAAATTCTGAGATGGAAATAAAATTGCTTTTAACATCATTGAAATGTTTTGGGTATCTGAAATAATCTTATAAAAACTAACATTTGATATGCTTTATACAGACTTCCTTCGTAATTATTACCCTTCAGAAGGTTTGAATTTTTTAAAAATGTCTGTCTCCAACATTCTGAAATAAATTAATTGATGTTTTTGAATAAATTAAGAAACATGTTTAAAGAAATAGGCTTTTAATAAAATTATAAAGTAGAACAAATTAAATTGTTTTCGTGAAAATTTCTCATATACAGTTTTATTTAATAATCATACTCATTTTAATATACATCATTTATCGACACTTAATTTTAACATTACATGAATGCACTATAAGTAAATAAAGCATTCCATGATCTGCTATATAAATCAGACTCTCTGAAAGAGTAACATTAAACTATAAGGACAAATCGAGGATCTATCTGCCAATATTCAACATGCATAATATCTTTTACAATTATTATATCTCAATTTTTATCTTATTGATGATAACATCTAATAAAATTCTCTGAAAATCTTATGAATGGCTTTTTGCAATTTATTTACAACAAAAAGTATTAATTTTTAAAAATATTTAGAAAAGAGTATTAAATGTCATTAACCCAAACAAATAAAATGAAACAAAAAAAATTAAAGAACATTATCTCCTAAATCAAAGATTTCATAGATAAAAAAGGTCAAATTATGTAGAATTCTAAAATGTTCACTTTAGGTTTATGACATAAAAACTTAAATTTTAAACACCTAGTGATTAGGCAATTAATAGTAAACAAAAATTATAAAAACATTTTTTTCTTCAAAGTTTCTGCAAATTTTATTTACTCTAATTTCAATACTATCAAAACTATTTTAATCAAATTAATGCTTTTTTTTTTTCATTTTTGGACACAATAAATTTACAAAAGTAAGATTTGAAATGGTCTTCCCTTGTTTTCAAAGAAATTAATGGCAAAAACTAGTCTTTTAGTCAGCCAACTGTGTGAAATATACCAGAAACTAGAAAGCAAAAACCTATAACATTTGTATATAGGTAAGCTACACATAGTATTTTTGAGAAATTGTATATGGTATGGGTCTAGATTAAATGAAATATCACAAGAATTTTGAAATTTCAGATCTTACAAGCTGGCAGAATTATAAAATCCACTTCTATACAGTCAACTTTCAGAATTTACATAGAACAAATTAGAATACTGAAATCATGCACTTATAGAAAGAAGTTGAATAAAAGAAACAAATACATTACATGTTATTTCGTTATCACTGATATGCAACTGAAGTATCATTTTATATATTACATTAATACTTTAAAAAATGGAAGATGAAACGACATCAGAAAAAAAAAAAAATTCTGAATTCTCAATCTGAAATTTAATGTTTGAAAATTAATAACAATCATTATTAATTCGATAAGTTACCAAAGTTTATCATTAATAAATTAATCACAATGTGTACTAATTGTAAGCAAGATTCTTTTACCAGGGCATTCCTAAATTTGATGAAACTTCTCAGTTTCCCAAATTACACATGAGCAAAATATTAAATTACTTCAAAGTTTCTCTAAGAAATGCTAAATCAGTACTAGTACCATTCCACAAATTTTGGAACATGCATTAAACAGCCGACTAATTTCGCCAAGCAAAAAGGCATAACAAATTTAAAAAAAAAAACAATTACATCACTATTATTGTTACTGTGTGCAAACGTGATCAGGGACAGTTTCTACTATTGGCTGTATATCGCAGCATTTGGCGGTTTTTTATTTTAAGAAATGTGTCGATATTATATATATACAATACAAACACCCCAAATTTGTCCCGTAAGCATATGTTACACAAAAATATCAGTGATTTTGGATGATGAAACACTTATTTTTGAAAAGATTTCTTTGAAATTACCTTTTTTTACTGAATTCTTCATGAATATAGATTATTGTAAACAACACAATGTCAAGTTATTCATTTAAGGTAAATAGAGAGTTGAAAAAGGTTGTATTAAAATTCTGAATATTTCCATTGCTTTCAGAAAGTAAACATCCTACAGAAAATGTCTATATGTAAAGTCGTATTTGGTTTCATGATCCTAATTTCCCATAAATATCATAGAACTGATTTAAGTACACTTCTTGGGTCAATATTTGTAACTAACTCAATGCGACAAATTTATTTAGGTCTTAAATTTATTAGCAGGATAATATCAATATATATTAGCATTTACTTTAATACTTATGTAAAAAAATCCAGAGTATTCTTATGCTTAATACATTTCAGCTGGGGTTGCAGATTTTTTTAACACACAATGTTGATATTTCAATAACAAGTGTAAAGTCTTTATATGAAATTTATCAAAATTATTGAATTTTACATTTTAATTGTGCAAGTACCAATAAATGCATATTTGTTATCCATAGTAAAAAAAGGTACATCTGTGTGAGAAAAAATTTGTATCAGTCAAATTCTGGAAAACAAATATGTTAAGAAATCCTCACATAATAAATAGATACCACACAAATATTTAATAATAATTTTTTAACTAAAAAGAATTATGGATTTAACAATGACTTTTTTATTTTGATCATGTACAAGAGAACAGGAATTTAATATTCAATGTATGCACACAATTTTATATTCGATAATACACACATTTTAATGCCTTAATTTTTTACCACACTCAGAATGTAGTTCTCGATAAATTATATCTTTTACTAAAATAGTACTGCGAATACAGACTTTCAAAATGTTACATGATTTTTTTATATATAATTTTACAAATGGTAATTTTCATTTCTAATGTTTGAAAGTGGTATAAATTATATATATATATATATACTTGTTTTAATATGACAGGTATGATAACATATCAGATTTTTGTGTTCTTACTTTAAATAATTAAATACAGAAATATCTCTTTTAACTACTCTAAAGATGTGTAAAACAAATAAAAAAATTTAAGCTAACCTAATATATTTTATCTTTTATGTATGTTCTCTATATAATTTAATTTAAAATAAATTGGTGGCCACGGTTTCTAAATGGTTGGTATTGAAAACAAATGTCGTTCTTATCCATTTTTACCGGGATATTAAAGAGATTTTTTTTCCGACAGTCGACTTCTTTTACTATAATTGAGCAACCACGTATAGTCAAATACGAAATTTTAGTGGGTATAGTTTAAATGTGCAAGAGCATAGAAATGTTTGGCGGTAAAAAACGAAAACATAATCACATGTCCTCTTCATGATAATCGCGCTAAAAATTCTAGTTGTTTCCATGGTTACATTTTACAATCACGTGAATCTATCAACCAATCACCAGATTCTTATGAAAACGCACCCAATTCTCATGTAAACGGGTCGAAAATACCGGTATAATCCCGGCTTTCATCCGCATTTCGGAATTGCCGGTATTATGCCGGGTTCCATGTAAACTCTTCTATCTCGTCTCTCGTTCGACCTGCTTGCCAGGTGCAGGCAGCGGTTCCTCCAGTAGCGTAGTCCTGGCAGCGGTTTCTTTAAAAAAGAAACAAAAATCGAGCATCAATGATATTTATGTATACTTAGCAGAAATTTTTAAAATAAAAACATAATAATTCAAAATGTTCTTGCATTAAAGGAAAAAGTAGTACAATCCTATCAAGTTTTTTAAAATTAATACACAATTCATGATTTTCTTCCACTACTTTTTTTTCGATGAATAAATTATTCAACTACTTATTAAAAATTGGTTGTCAAAATCATATATGTATGAAATTATGATAAAATACACTTGGAAGGAAACTGAAATTGAGAGAATTTATATTACAAACACAGTCCATTTATTTTAAAAGTTTCATATAAAGCTCTCAAATTGACGAGAAATCTAATAGTCAAAATGATTTAATTTGAACTAAACAGAAAACTTCTTCTAAAGTTTTTTTTTTTTCAATCCTAATTCAAGTAATAAAGTTTAATATATATATATAATTATAAAAAGATACACTTTACACATTACCTTTTATTAATTCAACAATGTCTTACAGATCTGAAAATGGTCAAATTATTTTTCCTTCTGAATGAAGATTCCAAGATATTTAAATTATGTAAAAAATAATACAAAACAAGAGTAAATAGCGTGATGTAATATAAAACTTACAATGAAGTAACACAAAAAATTATTCACCAAAAAATGGACTCACAATTTTAAAACAATACAAGATTTTAATATTAACCTTTTGATGTATAACTCAATAAAACAAATACATTCAATAAAAAAGTTTCTCAAATGAATTTAAAATACACATTTATATAATGAAATTATGATCAATGTATGAATTTATAAATTATATGAAACATATCTAACAAAATCTGCAAATGGAAGAAGCTGAATAATAAATACTTTTTGATTACTTCAATGATAGAAAAGTAAAATGATTATATTCTCAATACATCCTGTGCCTCATGTGGTCAAAATAATCCCTCTCTTTCTTCAATACATATATTCATAATCTAATATATATTATAAATGCGAAAGTTTGTGAGTATCTTTGTGGGTCTTTTCACGTAAAAACAACTGAATGGATTTTTTAATGAAACTTTACAGTAATATAGCTTATAAATCAGAATAACACATATAGGCTAAAATTTATAAAGATATTGTGAGAAGTTTTCAAAAATATAACGACAATTGTCAAGAAAGTAGGAAAAAATTCTGCCATTTGCAAAAAAGCCCGTGACAGCATTCATCTATCTTTTTCTCCCTTCCGTTTTGTCTACGCCATACCTCAGTGCGCTTACGCTTTTCATTGATTCCGTTCATCAGTGTCGTCACTGATTTTATTTCATAATAAAACTAGATTTCGAAGGGGAGAGGGGTGGCAAAGATTTTTAACATAAAATAAATACAACAAAAAGTAATATTAATGTATTACACTTCCTGATATAAAATTATTTACACTATTTTAAGCGTTCATTACACAAAATTTGTAACTATGACAGTGGAAGGAAAAAAACTATGAAATTAAAATAAAAATATCAAAATGTTTTTTTCATTTAGTTTTTTTTTCTTTTTGAATGTTTTTTTCAGTACATAAATATGTATCTACGCTTCCCCATACTGTTTTTTTTATAACACATATATATATATATATATGATATATATATATATATTAAAAGTATTTCTATTAATTCATTACTAAATTAATTATTTGTTAATTAAAAAGTACATTGTCTATTATTTTGGATAATACATTTCAGAGACATTTTTAAGATAACTAAAGAACCGTTTTCTTTTTATTGCTTCACATTAATAACTTTTTAACTAATGCAATATTGTTTTTTAAAAAGTCATAGATCGAAATTTGAAGCTATATTTTATCTGTGAGGGGAGGGAAGAGTGAAACAGTAATTTTACACTAAAACCGGTGTTATGCTGGGCTAGAGGGAGGGGGAAAAACCTGTCTTAAATCGAAAAAAATATGTGGAACAAATTTCGAAAAAGGTAAATTTAATGAAATAATTTTAGAAAATCACTCACATTACGTGCGTACAAACACACACATAACTGCTGGCGTCATGAGGGAAAAGAGAAAGCCTGCAAAGCCGGGCCATGCAGCTAGTATATAATAATATAAATATAAAAAAACTTTAAAAATAATGGTAAATAACATAGTTTTATTTTTAATTATGAATACATAAATTCTTACATTTTTTTTCACTAATTTAAAATAAACTTCCCTTAGCAAACAAGATGAATAGGTAAAATAAATTGTTAATAAAATTGAAACTTAAAAAAAAATCAACATACAACACTTTTATTATAACTTTAAACCATAGACAGGTTCTATGAAAGCATTATTTGGGGGATATCATATTCATTTGATAAATCTGCTGAATTTAGAATAAAATTCCAGATTTCTCTATAAGCCAAAATTTCCATCAAGTGTATAAATGAATAATATGTTACTATATCTGAAATTGAGGGGATCTTTACAAGGAGAAATTACTTTATTTCTGTAATAGAGACAGTTTAATTATATACACAATAATTGAAAATTAAGGTGAAAAATATTACTGACTCATATTGTATTTTTGAAATATTCCTTTTTAGAAAATGAAAAGATAAAAATGTGTAGGAATAGATTCGAACCGGCCCCCTTCCGTTCCGAACGCCAGTGCTTTATCGATCACGCCAAGACGATCGTCTTCGCGTGATGTCTAAGTACTGGTTTACTTAGATACCGCTACACTACTCTCCCACCAGTGAGGTGGATAGGCGAACGATTTTTTCCCGTTTGTTTGTTTTTTTGGAGAGAGAGCATGTTTTTTTTTTTATTTATTTACTTATTTTATTCTCTCCTCATTCATTAATTTTTTATTCTTATTTATTTTTCTTGCTGAGATGAGAGAAAGATGATCTATCGTTTGTTTCTGAGAGAGTATGTGTTTTATTTATTTATATTTTTTCTTCTCTTTATTTATTATTATTTTTTTCACTCTCCTTATTTTTATTTTTTATTTACTTTTCTTGCGGTAGATGGCGCCATTACAGTTCAGAAAGTTGCGTTTTCTTGCTTCAGTCCAGGGTCACCAATGTAGGTATAGATTCGAACCGGGCACCTTACGATCTGAACACCAGTACGTTTTATCGATCACGCCAAGACGATCGTCTTCGCGTGATGTCTAAGTACTGGTTTACTTTAGATACCGCTACAAATGTATTAAAATATGGGAGAAAATCATAGCAATTTTAAAAAATTGAATTAAATCTCCATTTATGATTCCCTTACCACCAATTTTTCATCAGTATTAAATATGAATACTATGCTATATTATGATTGTTTGCCAAATGCACCTGACAAAATATTTTACCCAATAAATGAGAAATATCAGAAATATGTAAATTTATAATTTACTAGAAATATATCGTACAGTAATTGAAACTGAGGCAAGTCTAGTGGTTATGGTCACAAACTCGTGCCTGCAGTTTCAAGAGTTTGAGGCCTATGGCCACTCAACTTGCTGTATAGAGGGGCCAATGCAAGCGCAACCTGCCAAGGCTCAAATATTTCCCATTGGCGTGGCCTGATAGTTTAGAGAGGGGCCAGTTCATGTGTTGACCAAGTCACTAGACTGATGTACAAAATAAAGAGGCATGTAGCCAATATAGCTCTACATTTCTAATACAGTGCAACGTTAAATGCTCACTCCCTTGAGGGAAGTTATTTGATACACAACTTTTACTAATTTGCAACATGTACAGAATACATTAGCATAGAAAATTGTGGAGAAATTCAAATAGAAATGTTGATTTGAAAAAGAGAGAAATATATTACACCATTTCTTTTCCAATTATATTCACACAAACTTATTTATCAAATCTCTATTAAAAAGTCAGAATTTTATGCTTCCATACCTCACAATATTCTGATGTTTTAAATTATGCATAAAATACTTCAACATAATGTTGATACTATTTTACTCAATCTAAAATTCAAAATCTATTTTTTATATTAAACAACTCTCAGCCTTAAAAGAAATATCTCTGAAAATCCAATCAAGATAAAGCGAAAAAACATAATTTGTTGGATATAGTCAAATTTAAAAATAAAAAATCATTATTCAAACACAGTGCTATATGTAGAACGAATTTTCAGCTACATAAGATTTAATGGCGATTTTTTTTAAATTCTAAAATTGTTTAGCAAAGTTTAATTTAAATGGAAGGAAATATTACACTCACTTCATAAAATTTCTTTAATTTTTCCTTTATACTTTCACATGAATCATGAATAAAAACATACTGAAAAAAAAATTTGTCATTTAAGATACATATTTATGCAATAAACAAAAAATTATAATAAATATATCTATTCATAAAGTAGAAAAAAAAAAGCTTTGAAACACTTGTACCTGAGGGACGTTATACAACAAAAATGCTTTCTATTGACTTGTATTGTTTCGGCAAAACAAGCTTAGACACTTGACATAGCTTTTTCTTCCTTTTCATTCAAATTTGCACATAAAACACTTTAATAGAGTGCTGAGAATATAATACTCATTTAAATTTGGCTAATATTTCTCAAACTATAAAGGAGCTCTCAAAATAGAAAAACAAGATGAAGAGAAATAATAATTAGTAAATCAAGAATAATGAGGGTTGAAATTTGGAAATAGAAATTACTATTTATACACAACATGAGTCTGCATATAAATTAACAATGGATTTTACTGGAGATTATTTATAATTTTGAAATGGTTTTGCAAAGGCTTTAGCTATGGGGAAAAAATACCAAATACACACACCATAAAATTCCTCAATTCAATATGCAATTCCACACAACTATTATCAACCTATTTCCGCATAATGGTGATATGAATAGCACATTCTTTGAACACATTCCGATCAAATTCACTCATATGTATTAAGAGTTAGCGTGAAAAGAAATTTAGTAACAATGTCAATATAGAACATAAAAGATATGTATTTCAAAGCAATTCTAACTGAGGCAAGCTGTACAACAATTGCATTCTATTTAATCTGTATTGTTTTGGGAATACATAAACTTAAAACACACATATTTAGGACAAATTCAGAAAGAATAATAACAGAGAGAGAGAGAGAGAGAGAGAGAGAGAGAGAAAAGTAGATAAACAGTATCAATAAACAAAATATATTTCAAAATTAATTATATCAGTTATGGGGCACTATTGTTTTTCCGGTATTGCACAATGCATTACAGGTTATCGTGTGGTGAGCTGCTTTCTGTTTAGAATGTTTATAAGGGACAGTTTAGTTAGTTAAAAAATGCTTGAAAAGAGTAGTGAAATTATTTTACTGAGAATGAAATATTTAACAAAGATATATTAAAATAAGGGAGGAAAAATATAAACCCTGAAAAAGTTTTGAATTAAATCTGTGATTCAAGATTTCACCAGCAAATTTTTATTATAGTACATAATATGTGTGATTAGCATATCACATTAAAAAAAAGTGTGTCTAATTCCCTTTACACATATTTATCTAAACAGAATTATTGTAAATACATAATTTAGAAGAAACTTATTTCACTTCAACTGAAATTAAACAAAGCTATTCAAGTACTTTTAAGGTTTTGTAATGTTTGAAGTCATTTAAGAAAAAAATTTAGGAGTGATTCAAATAGAAATCATTCAAATTGAGGGAAGTCGAGAGATTATGATCAGAAACTTTTGGCTGCATGTCATGAGCCCTAGTGCCAGAAGAAGAAAATTAAAAAACTCCTACTTTATTTTTAAAAAGCAATCAAACCATACCTTGAAACCATTAAAATATTCTTTAACTTTTCTAATAGCAATAGGGTATGCTTTAATCCTAAGACCATTTGAACAAAGAATAAAGACAAAGTCATGGCTTAACATAAATAACATAATTAAAGGTGAATGTACACATAACTATTGGTGATTTTTTTATCTGACAAGTCTCCTAGAAATTAAGGGGAAAAAAAGGCAAAAAACAAAAAAAAAATGAGGACAGTTTTCACCAGTAAATGTCAGTTTTATTATGACTTAATTTGTTTAGAATTATGTAATTAAAGAATTAAAATAAATTTTATGTGGCTTCACTAAAACAACCTTAATACATAATTGTGCCTGATATGAAAATTCAAAATCAGGAGCACTGTCTGAAGCATTATATCTGACAAAAGTTCTCTCACAAATTATTAACATTTTTGTAATAGAACTTATTTAATAATAATTAATTTGTATGCATATGTTCCCTTTACAATACTGAACTCATCAACCAGATATTCTCTTTGATTCATTTAAATATTCAGTAACTGAGGAGTATCAGATAATAACGGGTTATCAGATAAGACGGGGAAAACAAATTGCTACTCACCACAGGACTCTTCTGTAGGAACAATAGATCTTACTGCAGATTATTGAAAATTCTGAAATGGTTTTGCACAGACTTGTTTATATATATAGACAAATATTAAATACACACACCAAAAAATTTCAGAATTCAACACACAAGTCCATATAATTATTAGCAACTTATTTCCAACAAACAGTAATACATATAGCTCATTCTTCAAACATATATTTCTATCAATTTCATTCATAACATGGGTTAATAATTTTTGTAAGAAATTTGATAAATATGTCTCAATGTAAAAAATAAAAAATATATATTTCCAAACAATTATAACCGAGGCAAGCTGCAAAAAAAATTGCATTCTATTTACTGTGTATTATTTGGGAAAACATAAGTTTACAGATTTAGAACAAGTCCAGAAAATACAGACAGAAAAATTACATAAAAAGGGAATAATAAACTTAAAATATCTTGCTTCACTTAAAAAAAAACATAGAATATTTCAAGATAAATTATAAAAACCTATGGCGCATAATCATTTTTTGGTATCGTGCCACATATTATAGGTTGCTGATGTGGTCAAGTTACTTTCTAATGTTCAGAATGTTTATAAGGGAAAGCTTAATCAGTTATTAAATGCTTGAAAAATGGTGGTGAAATTATGAAAAATATATGAAAAATTCAGTAAAAATCAGGAGCATGAATGTCTAAAGCATTATATCTGGACAAAAGTTTTCTCACAAATTATTAACATTTTTGTAATAGAATTTATTTAAAAAATAATTAATTTGTATACATATGTTCCTTCTACAATTCTGAACTCCTCAACCAGATATTCTTGATTCATTTAAATATTCAGTAACTGAAAAGTATCAGATAATTTATTTGCAGGTTAATATTACCAGAGTATAAAATCATACAAAAAGAAATTTACACAATCAGGCATTTTACATAACAAAGAAACATCTTATGTTAAAAAGATAGAAATATTTGTGTTTTGAAATTAAATACAGTCTAAGCTTGTGACGTCTTACGTCTTTTCTTTAACAAGTCCTTGGGTTTGGGCCAGAATTAATGGCAACTCTTTTCCAACCAAATCCAAGAAACAAGATGTGAAGAAGAGATGCAAATAAACGGACTTTAAATATAGGATCTTAGAGTAAAACGGATGCAATGTAAAGGAATGTTAGACAATTGATGTGCATTGTGGCAGTTGATGATTATTGCAGTTAGTGGTGCAAGATTGATTAAGTTCTATGTGTCGTGGATAAACATATTGGTGTTCGACTGGAAGTTAGCCGTCAAGCTGCATCTTATTGCAGATAAAGACAAGTAGCATTATGGAATAATATAAGGTATAGGATTAATCAGCTTAATATTAACGAGGATTAGGCGGTTCGTTCATTGAGATTGGTCTGATTAGATTAGATCATATTATAAATATATATATATCGTGTGTTGCGTATTGAGTCATCGTAGATTCTCTCATATTAATTATTATAATTATATTTGTTAAAAGTTTAGTTGAATATCTTAATAAAGTCATTAAGATAATGTTTGATCCGAGTTCTTTGCTAACCCTACACCGCTAAGGCGCACGCTATTTTTCGAGAGATGTACTCCAAGGAGGTACATCACAAGCTTCCAACATTAACCCATTTATTGTACTTATAATATAATGTTTATTTATTATCGTGCATTAAAAAAGCTGTGTTACATTTAAACATATGGTAGCTTTAAATTCATGTTTATAAAATGCACTTGTCAAATTTAAAAATCAACAAAGCAGGATGACGGAGATCACTGAAAAATATCTAATAAAGATTCAGGATAACATAACTTGGTAATAAAAGAACAAATTGCTTTTAATGCGACATTTTCAAGTGATGAGCAGTTAAGTTACAAACACCAGCTAAAAGCATTCCAACAGCCTATAACCGTACATAAATATATGTGTGTGTAAATAGTGTAACTGAAAGTTCCTGTCAAAGCCAAAAAAAAGACAAATGTTAGAAAAATGTATAGTGTAAAAAAGAATATTGCCATAAGGATTACCCGACAATATCAACTAAGCTGAAAAAAGGGGTACACCTTTTACAATACTGCATTAAACATGACATGCTAAATAATGGTTTAGAAGTTTAGAGATTAAATTGAATTACAGAAGTAAAATTCAAATATTTTTATTCAAGAACAAAGCATCATCCTAGAAAACATATTCCACAGTTATATTTTTATTACACTTGCAGCGACCTTACAGCTCAACAAAACGACTCCAAAACTGAACTGAATTGTTCTGTTATTCTTGTAGCGAGCCTGATTTACCATGTGTTGTAGTTTTTGGAAGCTTACCTCTTAATTGCTCATTTAATCTTTTATCTTTAAAGTTAATAAAAATTTATTGTTATTTCATTCAACCGTGTTTGTAGTGAAGAATGTCTAACCACGCAACGCGGCGGTGGTGAACCCTTTTGGACTTAAAAACACGTAAGCTATTCTGTTCTACTGGCGAATGCAATACAAATTCTTCTACTACGGATGATCAGTACGTAGCGAAAATTTGTTTTTCTCCTTCTCCTCAAGGCCACTTGAAGCATCTGCTCGGAGATTCGTTTCGCTTCCTGCTTATTCAACAATATGACTAGTGAAACCGTTGAAGTCGCTCGTATTGCGTTGCGGCTGCCGCCGTTTTGGAAATCAAACGTTCGTATATGGATTGCGCAATGCGACCATGCATTCACATTCAGTGGTATCCACAGCGATGATACTAAGTATTCTGCTTTGGTTGCGAACCTGGATGCTGAAACTCTCTCCTACGTGTCGGACATTGTGTTAAGCCCTCCGAACAGTGACAAATATCACACTCTCGCAGCGACTCATCACCCAATTTAGCGACTCGGAGACTCAAAAAATTAAGAAACTGCTTACTGACCTTCAGCTAGGAGATGAGAAGCCCAGCCACCTGTTGTGAAAAATGAAAGAGCTGTCTAATGGCCAACTCCAGGATGACTTTCTGCAAAGTTTGTGGCTTCAAAGAATGCCACCACATATCCAGACTGTTTTGTCTGCATCCTCAGAGCCTTTGGATAAACTGGCTATCATCGCTGATAAGGTTTCTGAGGTTGTTGGTTCATCCTCAACTATCTGTGCTACCACAACTGTTCCTCCACCATCCCAGTCATCTTCATGCAGTGTTCAGCCAACCATGGACTCTCTCGTCAGGCAGATCCAAGAGCTGTCTCTACAAGTTGCTGAACTGACAAGAGAGCGCAATTCTCGCCATCAACGATATAGTTCTGACCGCCGGAGATCACATTCACGCTCTAGGAGTGTCAATAGAGGAAGTGGCATCTGCTACTATCATCGCCGTTATAAAGAGCAGGCCCGCAAGAGTGTTTCACCTTGTGCATTTGTGCAAAAAACGAGTAAGCTCTGTCATAGCTGGAATGGCAGAGCCCTCGCAACATACCAGCCGGTTATTTTTATTAGACCGCAAGTCTGGCCAGAAATTCCTCATAGACTCTGGAAGTGAAATCTGTGTCATCCCACCTTCTCCAACTATGAATAAATCACCTCAGTCTAACTTCTCCTTATTTGCTGCTAATAATACCAAAATTCCAGCCGATGGTATGGTCCGTAAAGAACTGAACCTGGGTCTGAGGCGACCTTTTATCTGGACTTTCATAATTGCTGATGCATCATCTCCTATAATTGGTGCTCATTTTCTAAAGCACTTCAACCTTTTAATCGACC
>BMAU01005470.1:0-41409 GCA_019973935.1 Trichonephila clavipes
ACCGATTCATTACACATTAATTTAAAATCTCTAAAAGATTACACCACACATTAAATGGCGAGACTAAGATAAAAGGAATTTTATTAGAGCGTTCTCCATACGCTCTTGTTCTTACTCTGTTTACACATACACTGTTTTTTTCACACTAGCTCCCTCTCGCGACAAATATGCACCTGTTGTTGTGGGCATCACAAGAACCATTTGTTCAACACTGAACATCCACCCCCGGTTTTAATGACACATTCAACAACTTTCACATAACTCAATAATGCACAAAACCAATGATACACATAATACAAAGACAATAATACTCAATACAGAAAACACTAATACTCAATAAAAGTAATATCGTTCAATACACAAAGATAAAGTACTCAAACACAATAAAATTGAATTGAAAAAATACACAAATTTGAAATTTTCTACATACATTATTCACTTGAAAAAGGAAAAATACAAAGTTTAGTTATTGGACGTTTAAAAATTCCATTTTAGTTTTCACTAACACTACTCGAATTTTATTATCTTGACCATGATACACTTCAAGAATTAAATTTGTTAATCTGTGATTATTAGAAAGAATTATCTGGTGTTTTTATCAAAACACAATTTACTGTGGGCCAGTCTACCTCCTACTCGGAGCACATTTTCGAATCTAAGAATGGTGAGAGATTTCTAATCTTGCTTTTGAGGGTTAACCATACCCTTACAGGACAAATCTTTATTTCCGAGTTGGATTCCATTTGCTGGACCAGCTTCACAAGGGTAATTTCAGCTCGTTGAATTTTCACACATCCTTAATGGCCCAATTTGTTTGTTGAGGGCCTTTGCAATTATTGATGAACCTGTAAATATAACTGAAAATACACAAATTTTCTGAAAATTATTAGATACAGAGAGGATATGGTTCAAAAGGTTGTTGTCTAAAATCACAGTCAAAGTTTTTCTCTCAGTAGGTTTTAATTCCTCCAAATAGGCACTTTCATCACTAAGTAGCA
The DNA here is from genome assembly GCA_019973935.1 of Trichonephila clavipes. Lineage (NCBI taxonomy): Eukaryota > Metazoa > Arthropoda > Arachnida > Araneae > Nephilidae > Trichonephila > Trichonephila clavipes. The sequence continues at coordinate 999 of BMAU01005470.1, forward strand.
CATTGTTGCTCACAGGAACAGTATTTCCTTCTTGTAGAAACTCGGTCCTTTCCACCACTTTTCACAGTTTATCAGTGAATCAGCACTGATGCCTCTCGTTAGAAGATCTGATGGATTGTCCTTTCCAGGACAATGACGCCATGAATCTTTGTCTGTTAAAGATCGTATCTCTTTCACTCGGTTGGCGACGAAAACCTTCCATCTGTTGCTGGTACCTTGAATCCAACTCAAGGCTATAGTCGAATCTGTCCAAAAGTAGTTGGTTGTAGATATTTTTCATTGAGAACACGTGGGACTTCCTTCGCCAACCTCGCAGCAAGCAACGCTCCCATTAGCTCCAAACGTGGAAGGGTTAATACCTTTAGAGGAGCCACACGGCTTTGGAAGCTAAAAGATGTACCGAGATTTTGTCAAAGGTTCTCAATCTAACATACGAAACAGCTCCATATGCCTTAATACTAGCATCTGAGAACGTATGTATTTCTACACCCGACAGTTCACACTATCACATTGCAGGGCATATCGAGGAATCTGAAGTTCACATAAGAAAGACGCTTCCGAACACCATTGTTCAAACTCTCTCTAATATCAGGCAGCAACTCTTCGTCCCAGTCCATTTTTCTCTGCCATATTTCTTGGAACAAAATTTTAAATCTTATGGTGAAGGGGGACGCAAATCCCAAGGATCAAATATCCTGCCTGCAGCCATCAACAAAAATCGTTTAGTGTTCTTTCTTTTTTGAAGGAAGTCTAAGAGACTGGTCAGACGAAGACTGAGATAGTCTTTTGAGGATGCCATAAAAAAGCCCCAAAACACGATGTGGATGGTTCACGAAATCGTTCATATTTAAATGATCAAAATGTTCCAACCGCCATTGCTTTCATTAACTCACAGTCATTTGAAATCCACTTCCGCAGGTTCATTCCTGCTTCACTCATGATTTTTGCCGCCTTGCTCGACAAATCGAATGCTGATTTTCCATCATCTTCACCAGCGACGATCGTCCACATAAAGCAATGATCATGTCCGCACAGTATCAGGATACTTTTCCATGTACTTCCCCTATATGCGTCTTAATCGTTGCAGCCAAAAGAAACGGAGACGCGTTCACGCCAAAAAGAACTCGATTAAATCTGTACACCTGCACACCATTTTCGCCGTCATCTATAAGGAACCGTACTACATCTCTATCCTTTGGAGCCAAAGAAATTTGAAGAAACGCTTTTTCCACATCAGCTAAAACAGCTATTTTGTTCGAACGGAAGGAGATCAATAGGTCTAAAATATTAGGTTCAAATTGACTCCATGGAAAAGGCAGTCATTTAATGAAAGCTGTTTTTTTCATGAGCACTAGCGTCAAACACTAGTCGCAGTTTCGTTGTGAGAGATTCGTTTTTAATTATCACTTGGTGAGGAAGATAAAACACAGGGTTATTCGTTGGAATAAAGGGATTTGTTACCTTCTCAATTATTCCCACATCCAAATAATTCTTCAAGACCTTACAATACTCAGAATGCAACACCTTATCCCTTTAAATTTTTCTCATAAGACTTCCAAGTCGTCTTTTCGCTAAACTAAAATTATCACTTAACTCATTACTATCTCTTTTCCACGGAGTTCTATTCATATCTACCATTTTTAAAATGTATTCTCTGCTTAAAACATTTCAAAGCTAACGTCCTCCTCACTACTACAATTCTCGCTTTTGACACCAATCGATTCTAACTCCCCAAAAGACCTTAATGTTGTATTTAAATCACTATCTCTGATTAATCCACAATGAATATTGTTATCCCTCACCTCATCTCCTACACTTCCGCTAACTACATATCCAAAAACAGTATTTTGTAAAAGTAGTCTTGAATCTCCACAATAAATTTGGCCTGTCTCAGTAATTCGTAAAATATTTCCGCGCCTAACAACACATCAATTTTACCAGAATATTAAATTTATAATCGGCTAGTTTAATTTCGTTTGGCATATCTAGCGACACATTTATTATTTGTGACGGAGTCAAATCGGTTATCCTTCTTACAACTAATAAATTTAGCTCCTTTTGAAACTTAAATCACCGTTAAATATGGAGGTCGTAACTCCTCCATTTATTGTCATTGTTGACTCATTTAAACAAGATACTAGCAAATTAATTTTCTCATTTTTTAATTGTAATCTATCTGCACAGTCTTTCGTAATGAAGTGTGACTGACTCCCTACGTCCAAAAGCGCTCTTACCTCATGTAAAAGGCCATATTTGTCCCTTAAGAAGCACTGGACGCTACTCAGTAAAACGGTTCGCGTTTTATTCTTTAAAAAGCTGGTTGCTACGAACGACTTGTTTTCTTCATTTTCACCTTGGGGTGGAACGACGCAATTCAATCCTCCCGGTCCCCCGAACACATCTGCGAGCGGGTTGAGAACTGACCTTGAACTGTTTGGTTGAGGGCGATAGACTTTATCCTTCTTAGGAAAGTGAATCAAGCGATTGTGCGGTTTCCCACAAAAACAATTTTTCGCACAGCAGGTTTTCACACTACAGTTAGGGAAAAGCACTTGAAACACAAAATGGTTAGCCTTTACGAAATCCACTCTTTCACTGACGCTGAGATTTAAATTTTGAGCATGAATACAGTGGGTGGAATTCGTGATTTGCAACAAAAACATTTCACATTTTTAACAGAAGACAGATTTACGCTTGAAATATTTTTTGCTCCACGATGATTATAGGTCTCATTACGTTTAAACTTAGGGAAATAAATTCTGTTCTCTAATTTTTCCCTTGATGATATAAAAATATCACACTCGCGAGCTAGATCTTGTGGCTTAAACCACATTTCGCCCTGCTTAATGCTATATGCGTATTTAATTCTCGGTCTAATGTCTTATTATCTTATCTGAGATTACTAACTCACAAACTGACTTGAAATCATTGACCTCCCGTACTGGCAATAGTAATTAAAATTGCACTTAATCTAGACGCGAATTGAACATAACTCGCTAGGTAATTTTGGGCCTTTTTAAATTGATTTAAACATTCATAGGGGGTCGGTTGAAATTCTTTAACACAATTGCTCTTCAACTTATTATAGTCACTTAAATCTTCATCTCGAAGATAAATCATTAGTTATTTGCCTTTTCTCCTAAAAATATTCAAAAGAATTTCGGGTTTTAATTTTTCAGGAACATTTTTAGTTTTAAATGCCTTTCTATAGATTGAAAATAAATTAAATGACTCTGCTCTTAGTGGTACTGGATTGTTAAGGTTTTGATACTTTTAATCAAACTTTCAATATTACACTCGGTTGTAATTAATTGATTTTCATTTTGTAAAGTTGCTTTTGCCCGATTGATTATGTAATTTCGCTATTTCTAACTCCTTCTCTAACTGTGACAGTTTAATTTTTCAATTTCTAGTCTATTTTCGTTTTCATTTCTTCTATTTTCGTCTTCATTTCTCCTATCATTTATCTCCTCCAACACACAATCAACAATAGCCTGATACCTTTCCTTATCATTTTTATAAATCTCACTCTCCTGTATTAATTCTCTTAAATCTAGAACTTTAGCATTGTCTGGAACAACTAATTTTAATTCATCCGCATACTCCTAAGTTCATCCTTTTAAATTTACCTATACTCATTTTCACAAAGTAAAGTTATCTCAATCACCAATGAAAACAAATAAACCACAATTTAATTATCTAAGCCACAAATCAAAATTAACTCAACCTCAAATTAAAGTTATCTTAACCACACATGAGACACATATAATCACAATAATTATCTCAAAACACAATTAAAGTTAACTCAACCTCAATTCTAACACTTATAAATCACAAAAACTATCTCAAACACAAATTAGACACCTATAAATCACAAAATAACTATCTCAATCACAAATTAGACACCTATAAACCACAAAATAACTATCTCAATCACAAATGAAAACAAATAAACCACAATTTAATTATCTAAGCCACAAATCAAAGTTAACTCAACCTCAAATTAAAGTTATCTTAACCACACATGAGACACATATAATCACAATAATTATCTCAAAACACAATTAAAGTTAACTCAACCTCAATTTAACACTTATAAATCACAAAAACTATCTCAAACACAAATTAGACACCTATAAATCACAAAAATAACTATCTCAATCACAAATTAGACACCTATAAATCACAAAATAACTATCTCAATCACAAATTAAAGTTATTTTAACCACTTATGAAACACATATATTTTTCTCAAAAACACAAAATATAGTTAACTCAACCACAAATGAAACACATATAAGTCACAAAAATAACTATCTCAATCACAAAAATATAGTTAACTCAACCACAAATGAAACACATATAAGTCACAAAATAACTATCTCAATCACAAAATATAGTTAACTCAACCACAAATGAAACACATATAAGTCACAAAATAACTATCTCAATCACAAAATATAGTTAACTCAACCACAAATGAAACACATATAAGTCACAAAATAACTATCTCAATCACAAATTTAAGTTATTTTAACCGCTTATGAAACACATATAATTTTTCTCAAAACACAAAATATAGGAAAATTGAAGACTGACCTCTCACCAAGTGACAACTTTCTCTCCACACTAAAAGGACGCTTCCTTTCTTTTCATTCGTGATCGTTGAGTATACTACAATTCCTTATTTTCAGTCCCGGCCATCTCAGGCTCTGACGGACCATTGTCTAGTTTGCACCGATTCATTACACATTAATTTAAAATCTCTAAAAGATTACACCACACATTAAATGGCGAGACTAAGATAAAAGGAATTTTATTAGAGCGTTCTCCATACGCTCTTGTTCTTACTCTGTTTACACATACACTGTTTTTTTCACACTAGCGCCCTCTCGCGACAAATATGCACCTGTTGTTGTGGGCATCACAAGAACCATTTGTTCAACACTGAACACCAAGCATAATGAAAAACGTTTTACAAAATTTTTTAGAACATCCATATCGTAATAAATACACTTTTAATCCGGGAGCGATCACGCCGAGAACACAGTGCACGAAATCGGTAATTCTGGCAAAATTGTTTAAATGTTACCAATGGCCCTGACACACTATCCTCCTGTTTGACAATCTTAACGTGAACTAAAATATATTTGTCACATATCTCCCTCTTTTTTGGGAGTGACAGACGTTTTTTTACGATCTTTAGGTACTTGTTTTGTCTGAGTTCCCGGTGTGATAACTTTTTTTCCGAAATGTTTTCTGTGTCCTTAAAAGTAGGTGAGTATATTTTCTCTTAATGAAATTATTCACTGGAATTATCGAGTGCGCGTCTTTTCACTTTAAATATTAAAAATAATACAATTATTCTTCATCAGAATTTTTTTTATTGTTCATTATTCAACATCAATTCTAAATGCTAATTCTTTGAGACTTAAAATTACAGTTCGCTTAAAACTAATTATAATTTGAGCAATCATTTAAAAAAAATCATTTTACATTTTTGTAAACATTGTCGCACTCTTGGTTTTATTCTCCTTACAATTAAGCGATTATATCAATAATGTTTTATTTTCTTATAAATGAACCCTGTGAGCCGGGCACGAGCATAAAAGGTTTAAAAAATAATTTTTTGGAATGAAGAAAAACAAAATGCTTTCTGACTTAATAAAAAATGCACATTTACACTGATATAATTTATATATATCATCTGGTGATCATCAAAAATAAAACATTCCACTTCAAACGTTCATTAGCTATTTTTGATCATATAACGAAATAAAAAAAGACATTTTGTTTGCTTTACTGGAATCACACGATGAGGGATTTTTTTTATTACATTTCTGTTAACCCCCTAAAATACTACTTTTGACTATCATATATTTGACCTTCAAACTTACTGGTATGTTTCACTCCATCTGTTTTTCTTTTAGGGAAGTTGTAAATAATATTTTTCTGTTGCTTTTTTTCCATGTGAATGAGTTATATGATACATGCTTAAGCATATTTAGTAATTTGAAGGATTATTTGGCCAACATATAATGCATAACGGAAAACCTTTTACGCAATTCTTTTTTAGAGCTAATATCAATATGTTTTATTGAATACACTTTTAACACGGGATTGGTCGCGCGATGCGCGGAGTCACTTGATGTTCACAAAATCGTTAATTCTGGGAAAACTGTTTATTTGATACCAATGACCTTGACAGAGTATTCTCCAATAATACAGTCTTAATGGGAACTAAAATGAATTTATCACATTTCGCCCTCTCTTTTTTGGGGAGTTGCAGATGTTTTTTTTATAATCAAGTTATTAGTTTTGATCGAGTTGCCTGCGCGACCACTTTTGTTCAAAATATTTTCTATGAACATGCTTAAAATTGAAAATTGGTCGCCAGTAGTTAAAGTTTGAGAACCACTGTTGTATATGCATGACGTATATAGGCGCATGCTCTTTTTTTAGAGAGTGTTTTACGTAGTCTACCTATATTGTTTTTAGAGGGATTTTCGAGGATCGTCAATAGAAATTTCTGCTTATGCGATTCGTGGAGTTCTTATGAATTACATTGGAAGCAGAAGAGTGACTGTCACGGATTAAAACAGAAAATGCGGTGTAATCTTTGCGCGAAGTACAAGTAGGAATTAAGTAAAGACTTAAATTGATGAACTTACGCTCATTGATAAGCTTCTTTGGCATCTATTTTTTGGTGATGGTAAGACAGGATGAAGAAAAGATATTAAATATCTATAGTAAGTGTTCAGAATATTGTTGATTTTGTTAAGAGTGACCACATCTCATAAAATAGTAAGTGTTTTAATGCATTTGTTACTAGATAAAATATATATGAAATACATTGTAACACGAGAAATGTTCTACAAGAAAGAAATTAACAATATGAGGCCAATAAGTGTTGCAAGACAATAAGAAGTAAGAGTTAAATTAGTTCTCTTCAGTTCATGCAGTCACAGTACTCCCCACCGGTGAACGGAGATTGGGAACGCATTGAGATCATTTGAATAGGGTGGAGACACGGAGCAGGCAGAGAATTTTATATTGAGCGGAGGTTCCAAGCGATCCTCGTTTCGAAGCAAGGGCTTTACTTTCAGAAGTGCCCTGACCCTGGCGGTGATGATAATGGAGAGTAGCTGACACAGTTGATGGCAAAGTGCTTGTGATTGAAGATTTATCTACAGATTAGTTGGCTTGAGGACCAGGATCAGCGAACAAACAGGGTTTCAATCTATTAATAGAGATTGTTCTGAAATTCCTTGACGATGATGATGTCAAAATACTTTGCATATCGCTGGATCAGGGGTATGGTCCCTTTGTAAAGGGCCTGCTTTAGCAGTTTTTGCCACCCCGGATAAAATTGCTATCCCTCTCCAATAAGTCTTAAAAAAATACAAAATAATTGAAACAAGGACATAATTAACAGTTATTATATCAAACGAGTAAATGTAAGAGAAGTATCCAATTTCATCAGAAAAGAGTCTACTGATGGTGAGTTTATTTTGAACAAAAAGTAAATGCACTCAAGACTAAAATAAAACATCTGTGGCTTTTTTCTACTAAAAACTCTTTATTACCCTGCACTTTTGATAGCTGAGACCGACATCTTATGGTGAAAGGAATGTCCGTTCCACCCCGCTCATGGATGAGGAGAAAGATATGAAAAATGTGTAAACATATTAAATATATGTTTACACATCAATGATTAACATTATACTCCCGCCTCGAACCCATCAACAAGATTCAACATAAAGAAAGTTGACATTAAAACATACAGATTATAATGAAAGGAAATGAAATACCAAATTCACACCCAATAATATTTAAGAAAATATATCATTTTTTAAACAAAATAAATATTTTTAAAATTCGATCCCAAATGCCGTTCTTAAAATTTGCCGCTCCGGCCGGGGGTCATCCGGTTTTGTCCGGCCTAGAGTCCCCTTGTTCGTAAAGGTGACTGTAATGAAGTTCGGACGGAATCAGTGAGGACAAATATATGAGTCCATGTTGCAAGATCACTGAAAATGAAAGGTGTGCTTTGTATGGTGAAAAGGTAGAACAGGACGAAGGTCGGCGAAAGTATTACGAGATTATTGCACAAAACTGGATGGAGATACAAGTTTCGAGTCATAGAAATCGCCCGATAAACGTAAATTTTCTCCAAAGATCAATTCCTCTAAGGGCATGGAAACGAAGAACAGTTTATGAAACTACAGTCGGACCTCTATCTAACGAAGTCGCTAAATCCCGAAAAAAAGTTCGTTACATGGAAAATTTGTTATATAGAGGTTCATCTTCCAATTTTCTGTATAAACCACATAAAACAAATTTTAAATTCATTAAACACTATAGATTAAAAAAGTAATTATTCCTTTTTGTAAATTAATATATAAATAGTGTTTTTTTCAGGTATAGAAGTTTAATTTGGCATTACTTTCCAAGATGGCGACCGATTTAACAGCTGTCAAGTGATTTATTCTCAGTTGGTTTGGCAATTCATCATGAATAGACTCACGCCTCATAGAGATTTGTCGAATCGGCCCAAACGTGAGATTTGCCGTTGTTCCCGATTTTCATAAGCGAATTTTGTTTAGCGATGGAAGCACACTTCTGGTTGAACCGGCTACGTCAACAAACAAAACTGCCGCATTTGAGTGAAGCTAATCCACAAGTGTATGTCGAAACACCGTTACATCCAGAAAACTGACTGTTTGGTGCGCTTTATGGGCTGGTGGAATCCTTCTTCAAAAACGATCAAGGCCACAACGTTACAGTCAATGGTGATCGGTATAGAGTCCTGATTACTAGCTTTTTCATTCCTGAATTGAACAATCATGATGTCCAGGAGCTGTGGCTCCAACAAGAGCAGGCGCAACATGTGTCACACAGCTCGCCACAATCGATTTATTGAAAGACACGTTTGGTGACCACCCTAATTTCATGTTTTGGACCTGTGAATTGGCCTCCAAGATCTTGTGATTTAACACCGCTAGACTATTTTCTGTGGGGCTATGTAAAGTCATTGGTCTATGCGGATAAGCTACAAACGCTTGACCATTTGGAAGACAACATTCGCCGTGTTATTGCCGATATACGACCACAAATGTTGGAAAAAAGTCATCGAAAAATTGGACGTCAAGATTGGACTACATCCGAGCCAGCCATGGCAGTCCTATGCCAATCATATTTAAAATGTAATGCCACAAGATTATCTTTCGAATAAAAAATTCATGTGAATCGAATAATACATCGTTGTTTTATTGCAATTTAAAGTTCTATACCTCTAAAAAAAAACACCTTCCCTTTATTTATTTTACTATCTTACTTATCATAAAAAAAGAAAAAAGAAAGTAAGAAAAACTGCAAGGAAAGTTTCTTGACTCCTTTTATCGTTCCTGAAGAATTAAATTTTTTCTTTGAGGCTCAAGCACAAACGTTTTGAGATTGTTGAGCCACAAGAAAAGAAGTTGAACAAGTACGGCTGATCAACACAAATAAACAGAGACTGGTTCTAAGGACACGGGACACGAGGCAACTCCACTGGGGGGTGGCAGGATATTAAAGATGTTTCCAGTGAACTGGACAATGGGGGGTTAAAGATTGCACTTGGATGAAATTCTCAGAATTATATTATATTGCTCTTGGAGAGTTAGGCATCAATAAAACCAGTTCAAGATTTATGACCACCATAAAGTGTGTTAAAAGGAAGTAACTTGAGTTATCCAGAGATACTTTAAAAATGAGAAAAAAATTGAATCACAAGAGATAAAGTTCGTCATATGGAAAATGCACTTCGCTATTGGGAGGTAATTTTTTCCGAAAAAATCGTGAAATGTTCTTGGTTCCATGAAAAAGTTCGCTATATAGAAAAAATTCGCAATATAGAGGTTCGTTATATGGAAGTTCTGGACTGTATTTTATTTCTAACAATTCTTACCACTTGTCAAATTTATACCTAGTACCTCATTGAAATGCTAGAAATTTCAATATCCATCAAGAAATGAATACCAAGAAACAGGTGAAGAAACCACAACAAAGTGCACTTACGATTATTGTTGTTTATTTATTGTTTTGTTTTTGTTACTCAAAACGAACCAGATAAAAAGTTTAATCAAGTACGAGCATTAGAATCATTACACAAAAGTAAATAGATGCGTATACTCTTTTTCAATCCATCAAGATTCAGAATATTAACTTTTAAGAATTTCCCCTAATATAATTCAGAATGTAAAAGTTTTCGAATTTACCAATGTTCCGAATTACAAATATGTTCTTCTACAAGAGAAATAAAATTATTTATGTTTCAAGTGATGTTTCGAAATATTGAAATCAGTGTGCATGAATGTTTTTACTTTTAATTATGAGCCTTCCGTTCCCTGTCTCCATGAACATAATTGAGCTTTTAATTTATAGGATCACTATTTATCCTTTTTTGAAATAAAAAAAATAACAGTCGTGATTGTTCTTTCTATTTTTACGATGTTGGAATAGCGCATTTATGAACAGTTATAGTTAAAATTAAGTGTAAATAAAAAAAAAAAAAAAAAAAAAAAAAAGAAAAGAAAGAAAAAAAAATCCTTAATTATATTTGTATCTTAACATTTTTTTTATGTGAGAATATTATTTTTCCCTCAAAGAGAAACATTAGATAGAAAAAAATTATTCTAGAAGTAATAATTTTACCTTTTCACATTACTAATAAAGAAATAATTTGCTTTTAAAAAATGTCAAATCTCTCTCTCTCTACTCTGGAGAAATATAAAACATGCGTGTATGTGACTAACATTTATATATACAAAATATTATTTAGCAATCGTTCTGCATTTATGTTAAGTTGTCGTCGGGGGCGTAGCTCAGATGGTAGAGCGCTCGCTTAGCATGCGAGAGGTACCGGGATCGATACCCGGCGCCTCCAGATACGTTTTTTTTTTTTTGAGTAATATAGGGTTTACAATTTTTATCAATACTCTTACTTTTTGAGAAATAGTTTAAATTATAATTAACTGTCCTTTGTGAAATTTCTGAAAGGAAACACGCGTTTTTACACTTTAAAATTAATCCCCTGTGAACAGTTGCGTAGAATGTTAACTGCATTTTAGGTACTGTAAAAAGTAAAACAGAAGCATATACAATTAATTCGAACTGGGTGAAAGGACATGAGAAATTAGTAATTATTTAAATTTATGGAATTTTTAACTGAACTCTATTTTTTTCTCTCGTTATATTAGTTATACTTTGGAATTGGTTATATCGTTATATTAGTTATACTTGAATCTCTTAGAGTTCTTTTCACAAAGAAAATATTTTATATAATTCCAAATATTTTGAAAAATAAATCTATTACTTAGAAGTTAATGATTAAATACTAAGAAAAATAATTTTATTTATTTTTCGAGATATTGAATATAGCAAAAAATATTTTATCATACACTATTTCATGTAATTCCAATAATTCATGGCCTCAATAAAGGCTTTGTGTATCAATGAAACTCAAATTCCCTGCTTACTGAGAGAGGGGAATTAAAATGATCTATAATCTCTTCAAAATAGAACCTTTTTAACTAAAAATGAGGTCAAAACTTTTATCAAACTTTTTTTAGTAGTTTTACTCTGAAGAAATATTAATTGAGTATCAATGATACGTTATCTGGATCTACATCACGGCAACAGACTCACCCACAAAAAATATCATAAAATGTAATGAAAATCGCTTAACACGATACTGAGAGGACTGAAATATTTTTTCGTGTTAAACACAAATTACGAGTTAAGGGATATTGCAATCTATGTGATATAATTTAAGTTTATTAGAGTTTAATTTTATTTGCATAGATATGTATATATGCATGTATTTAATAAAAATCAATGAAAAATAACATTCACAAAAACTTATAGAAATTTAATGCAAATGTTCAAGTTTTTTAAAAACAAAACATTTATTGAGATTTTGAAAAAATAATATGATATACTTCCTTTTATTGTCTTTTTAGCATCTAATTGACAACACACTTTTGATGTCGCCCGTTTTGTTATTCATATCGCCATTGGAATGTGCGTCTAAATAACTGCGCATACTTTTCATAATGTTCCTCAATTTGAAAGACGTGAGAGCAGAAGCTGCCCTATTCATTTCATTTTCGTCATTAGACATACGTGAAAAGATATTTTGAACTCCCTTGAACAAACTCTAAAACGTCTTTGTGTGCCTTTATATGGCTGTACACACATTGTTATCATCTACTGCAGCGAATGGTTCCGATAATACAGTAGGACAGTCCGATCCGGCTGGTGTTTTCCGAATTTTGTTCCTTTCTAGAAGGGAAATTTTTTCGTGTTATGAGAAAATTGCATGAAAAATATACATAATAGTTTTAAACATTTTTAACGTTTTCATGTTAAACGTACTTACCTGAAAATTTCTGGAATAAAATTTACTTTCATCATTGCGCTAAATTAAAAGGAAATATTATGTTTCTTTAACAACAAGATGCTTCTTTACAAGCATGTCCTTAGTTCATCATAAGAGTACCATGCTCCCGTTTAGAGTACAGCAGCCACCACTTATATGAAAAAAAAAGTTTAAAATCATCTCGAGCAAATTTTTAAGAAATATCACTAACGCGTATCGGTCCATTAGAAACAGCATCGTACACTCTAATCTTAGTTGAATGTTAATTAATGCCCTTTGAAGTTATTAACGGGCTACAGGTAACAAATCTCGTAATTTTGAATCGCGATCAAGGGACGAGGACAACGGGGCTGTCTCCAAGTTTCCACTCCTCCCCAATGTCAGGACAAGGCTGTGGTAGCCTAGTGGTCAAGGTCAGACTCGTGGCCGGCATGTCATGAATTCGAGCCTTGTACCGCTGAAGACATGCCGTGTAGAGGGGTTAATGTACGTTAAATTTGTCATAGCTCAAACGCCTTCCCGTTGGTGGGGGGTGTAGAAGTTAGGAGAGGGAAAGGGGTACCAGCTCGTGGGTGTCGTTCTCGTCACTTGACCGTGGTTCAAAAATTACGAGGACCGTCACCAAAAAAGCCCCGTGCAGCTGGAGCTAGGGAGTCGTTAATATTCATTCACTCACTCACCCAACGTCAGGACTTTGAGTATAGACAATTTTAACACATGCAACAACAGCTCTACACGGGGGATCTTCAAAATCACCAGAACTCGAACTCATGAGCCGTTAGAAACAACTCCGACCAAAGTTTCGGATCATGACCATTCGACTCCCGTGGTCATGAAATGATTTTAAAGTTCAGATTATAGACAAGTAAATAACAAGAAAACTTTCAAAGTTTTTTTCGCTTTATTGAAAATAATTCAAACTTTGTTGTTCAGTTTCAAACTCTCTTCACATTTACACGGCAACAAACTGAATTATGCTTACAAGATAACGTGTTATTTATTACTAAGTCGCCCTGCTATTTCTTATATACATAGCCGTGTGCATACAGTTATCACAAAAAGTTCTTTTTTTTGATAATTGTATCGACTGCATAGAATATAATGCAGAACAGAAAGAAGTGTTTCATCTAACAATGTTATTCAACAGATGATAACATATCGTAGAAAATAAAAAGAAAAATATTTTGTAAAAATTTGTTCTGCTCGACTCCCAGTAGATAGCAGCACAATACACGATATGCTGTATCTATCTAAAATTTTGTGCCGCTATAGATTATAAATTAAATTAAATTCAGAAATCAAATTCATGTTCTCGATAGATATTTTCAGATCAATTTTATTTAACTTTATTCTTATCAAAGGAATCTATTATTATAATTTAGAAAACTTTTTCAACAGTTACATTAGTTGAAAAGAGATATTGGGAACACGTGGCGCTATCTCGCGAAGAAACTTTTTTAGGTATTATTTATCTTTATATAATATATTCTGTTATTCTCTCTCCAGAAAAAAATCACCACTTTTTAAATGTATAGAAATTAAACTACAAATGTTTTCAGAAGTACTTTATAGTTTAAAATTTAAAAAAAGATGAACTTCTTTTAAACATTGCATTTTGTTCTATTTTTTTCAATGACTAATTAATGTATTTATTTATTAGTCCCTTCCTTTTTTAAAGAAAGAATTTGAAAATATAATTATTTAAAATAATAATTCGCTTTGATAATTAGTAATATTTTTTCCTTGCATTACATAGTTGCTCAAATGCACATTAGCTGATTTAAATTAAATGTCATTTTTTTATCATAAATATAGATAATTTTAATATTTTTCTTCTACGTATAACGTTTTATAACCGTTTAATAACATTTTACTTAAAAATATCAAATACATTAATTTTTAGAAGTTTTTAACATTTTTTTCAAAATCATTCCCTTTAAATTTGATGTGAAACTGTATTTTTTGATACGTTGTATTTAAATCCAAATATTTCAATTAAGCGTCGCCAGAGTTATTTTGAAGTGTGTTGTCTAAATCGCACGGTATCAAGCAGACTGATTGAAATCTTTAGGGTGGAAAAAATACTTCCGTTACATGACTTTCATGTAAAGTAAAAATCTATATCATTAGGGGGCACCCGGGTTTGAACCGGGGACCTCTCGATCTGCAGTCGAATGCTCTACCACTGAGCTATACCCCTTCGACCTTCTTCGAATTGTAAATATAAAAGTCATTGCTTTAAATATATATATGCTTGTTTTTTTTTAAATTTTTTTTTATTATTATTGTAATATATGCGTATCATATTTTTCAAAGAAGTGTCAGCTTCAAAAAGTAAAATAAAATTACATGCTTCTTAAGAAAAAAATGAAAAATATGTATCGATTTTCTATCATAATTATTTCATTTTTAAAAAGTTTAGTTAAAAGAAATCTAAAGTTTAGTTAAAAGAAATCTCTTTTATCCAAAACAAAAATATAAATCCAACAAGCATTCTGTTGCTACATCATAACTTAATGATGTAAAACAAATTAAGCAACTGATTTACAAAATTATAATTATAAAATAATCATTTATTATGCACACGCGTGTTCTAACTTCTAAATTCGAAATCAACTGTCAGGAGAAAGAATGAAGAGAGTAAATAATTAAAATTTCGATTCACATATTTAATTGTATGAAGTTAAAGCACAGTAATCAGTCGAATGAACTAATCCATCAGAAGCTTCTCCCTAATAAACAAAATGGTAAAATCGCATTAATACTACCCAAGATTAAGGTATCCGACAACGTTCGGAACCATGATTTTAAAAAAACACATAAATGAATAATTTTCATGATATTTAGTGTCACTTACATTAGAATACTTATATAAAATTGTTTTAAGGACATTTTGACAAAAAAATTAATTTAAATAGAATATTTCGGCAAAAAGTTAACTTAGAATAACCTTTTTTCAAAATGTTCTCCTTTTGTGAAAAATGCTTCTATTATAATTTTATTTTGCCTGTATATAGCTCAGACCTCTGTATAGAGGCTCAACTATGAGTTTTGAAAAATTCACATTATTTTTAAAGTTACAATCATTGAAATAATTATCGGCGTTTTTTTATTAAAATTTATCCCCTTTGTTGTCGTAAAACATGGATAAACTCACTTCTAAGTTATGTATTTCAAAAATTCTAGTTGAGCCTCTGTACAGAGGTCTGAGCTATAGACAGGCAAAATATTATTATAATAGAAGCATTTTTCACAAAAGGAGAATATTTTGAAAATTGATCATTCTGTGTTCTATTTTTGTCAAAATATTGCACTTAAATAATTGTTTATTGTAATACTATTCTTAAAACAATTTTATATACATTTTCAAATCTATAAGGGACTCTAAATATAATAAATATTATCCATTTACACGCTTTGGAAAATCACGGTTCCGAACGTAGTCGGATACCTTAACGTAAAATTAGCACTTTTTTGACCGTTTTTATCAATTTTTCAGTTAGGATGTTAATATGAAAAAAATTATGAAATCTCTCTCTTATGCAAAATGTTGATTGGACACAGTGAAAAATTTCGGAGTAATTTAATCATGTGGAAATTATTCGTGAAAAGCTTTATTAAAAAAAATTTTTTTATTAAAATTTTATAATTTCGAGATTTTATAGACACTTTAATATGCATAAGTTTAATAGATTCGAAACATATTTATCTTTCTTGTTCTTTCATTAATTAAAAAAGGCCATCATAAATGCCTAAATCAGTTATTTTATTATCAAAAAATACTAAAGTTAATTTAACAAAAAGAAATTTTTTCATATCTTTTTTTTTTCCTTTTTTGGTTATTTAATTTTGCATTTTTCACAGTCTTAAAAATATTGAAACCTATTAAATGTAAAAAGTTAGATGTTAGTTTTCGAATACAATGACATTATGCTTTTAATTAGTGGCATCATTGCTGTATTCGAAACAGTTTCGAAGTTGTCTTTTTTGTTTCCTTTAAAATCAATTTCACTTAAATATCATGAATTTAAATATTTCAAACATCATTCTAAATAATAAATATAGACTCGAATATGAAAATATATATATATATATATATCTTACCTTTTAATTTCACAATGGCAAAATGTTTTGCAAAACCTGGATCACATCCAAATCAGTGGTTCCAAACCCCAACCTACGGACCAATAACAGTCCAATAATTCCAAGAATTTCAGTATTTCACTCACTGAATAACTCATTCAAAATTATTTTTTAGCTCTAGGTAAACACCAGCCTCGAAATTCATTTTAAAATAAAATTTCATTTAAAAGGAAATAAAAATAAAAATTAATAAAATATTCTTTTAAATATATTTTTTAACATATGCGATATGAGAGGTAATATGAGATTATTTGTTTGTTATTTTGTGACGAAAGGGCTGTCATTGTCCTTAGAAATGCGCTAAATGTGGAAGGGAAAAAAAAATTTAAATCAAAAGAAAAAAAAAGTTGCAAGAATCATAAGTACTTTAAAAACTCACCAAAACTTGAGGTAAACATTGAATTAGGGCAATCCTAAATTGTTTAGACTCAGTGGCGTAGCAAAGTATCCAAAGGCCCTGATGCTAAAAAAAAATGAGGGCCCAATCTTAGTTGGATTTTATTAAGTAAAAATATATATGAATCACACACACACACTGGCGTAGCTAGTTTTGAGGGGGTCCTGTATCGAATATTCTTTGTGTGAGGCGCTTTTGGGGCCTCTTAACATATAACGATCTTTTGGTTACGCATATTTGAACCCCTATATCTTGGGGGTCCTGTATCATTGATACGGTGGTAGCTACGCCCCTGATATGAATATTTTAAATATACAAAACTACAATTTTTTTGTTTACTATCTATCTTCTCTTTCTTAGTATTGTTTGCGGTTAAACGCACCACTGGGTTTCTTTTTTTAAACCCTAATATCTCTTGTACTTACTGACGTTAAAAGGAAGGGAAAATGTACAAAACGTCGTTGCGCAATTCCTGCTATTTATTTGGGAGGATAGAACACACCCACCAGAGGGCCTGGAGCTACAAAATGGTCGTCCGAGATAGACAGGAAATGATACAAAAAATATGCATGAACAAGAAAATACAATATAATATAATATTATTATTATTTAAAAAAAAACACGCCTCTGCAACAGAACAGAGGAGGGGGGGGGGACAAAATTACACCAGTCTATTACAGATACCTGAAGACGACGAAATATTGAAACAGGAAATTAGCTTTCTATGAATCACATTGCTACTAAAAATAGAATAAAACTAGGAAGGAATTACCTCTTGTGTAGGTTTTTCAAGATGTAATAATAAGTGTGGTAAGATTTTTCATGAAACTTTCAAGTAACAGTTTACAGAAATATGGAAATAATTGAAAATAATATAAATTTTTCAGTAAGTAAAGTTCTCAACGCTAAACAAACAACGGAAAGAATTTAAGAGGAATTCCCTACAAGTTCAAAATTACTTTCAACTGAATTGCCATGATTATAGTTATGTTGCAAACTTTTATACTTATATCTTAAATTTGGTGATTCTACGCCACTGGTTAGAATATATCCCAGGCGTTTTAACGGAAAATTGTTCTGAAGCTATATATATAAAATGCTTAGGACACTTATTGCCCATATAGTAAAAAAGTTTCAAAAACTTGCACCAAAAGAGTCAAAAATTTAGATGAATTTCAATGAATTGCTATGAATCTTCCGGTATCGGTTTGTTGTTGTTGTGACTGATGCCACCTGCCTGACGAAGTCAGATCGAGGCCCGCGAAATTCGTTGCAGCGAAAGGCTAGAATTCTTACACCTGTCGTTAGCCTTAGCTTTGAGCACCATGCAGGGACCAGTACGATTTTGCTCGGTTTCACCTCTATTCAGAGGGAAAAAACCCTGTGGGTGGCCAGGGGGCTCCCACCTCTCTTCCCCTTCCACCGACCTCACGAGAGGACTTGCGGCTCGACGGCTATTTAGAGTACCCCCCTGCCGCAAAGGCACTATACATTAACAAACATACGTGTCTTCTTCGGGATTCTAACCCAGTCCCAACGCACCGCAGTCAGCGTCGCTAACCGCCGGTTGGGAGACCGGTTTAGCTAAAAAATAGTCGTACTCATCCATACATAAAAATTATCGTAGCTTTTAATTAAAAAAAAAGTAATCCTTCCACATTCAGCTGAAAAACATTATAACAATTACTCCTCTAACATTTTCTCCAATCTAAAAGAATTTCATTTGTTGAAAGATTTCACTTATTTGCAAAACATTCAAGTAATCTAAATCCATGTTTTTATAAAAACATGGAACATGGAAGAAATATATTTCTTCCTTGAAATAATATATTCATCTGTTTCATGCCCAATACATCTCAACTTTACCTCATTTATAGTGGAAATAAATCAGCAAAATCGAAGACAGCTTCGAAAAGATATTGTAAGCCTTTAAAGATAAGATTCATTATCATTTAAGGTAAAAGATGGCCTTGCGTTACAAATATTGGAAAAAAATTAACTTGAAATACAAGATAACGCACGTAGCCTTAAATGACAAAAAATCTAATTTTGAATAGATAAAAAAAATGCGCTTCATTATCGTAATACTGAAGAAGACATGGATAATGTTGAAGCAAAGTAGATAATGTTGAAGCAAAAGGAAATGTACAAATGGGAAATTTTCTTGTCAGCGTCAAGATGAATTATTCCTAAAGCCGCAACTTCAATGGAATAGAGCAGTGGTTTTCAAACTGTGTTCCACGGAACCCTGGGGCTCCATCAATCACAATAGCAAATGGAAAATAAAATTATAATAATGTATGCTGAAGGAATTCACGTTTTTTAAAGTTTGTATAACGAGAAGTATATAAACCCAACCCAGTCATTAAAATTCTAAACTATCTTCTAGATTGTGAATATACTGTTGTTTATTATTCCGGATTCCATGAATTAATTTTATACTCGTTAGTACAATGTTTTGCAGATTTAAATATTTTTCTAAAGGGGAATGTCCTTTTTTCATTTGTAAGAATAATAATGAAGGAATCCTATAATGAAGGATTCCTTCATTATAATGTATTTAAGTGAAAATATTTATCAACGTATGTGGCAACCGAAGCAAAATATAGTCCCCCAACTAGTATAGTGGTTAGCGAAGTTGACTGCGGTGCCGTAGGGACTGGGTTCGAATCCCGGAGAAGACATGGATGTTTGTAAATGTATAGTGCCTTTGCGGCATGGGGTTACTCTAAATAGCCGCAAGTCTTCTCGTGAGGTTGGTGGAAGGGGAAGAGAGGTGGGAGCCCCCTGACCACCCCCAGAGTGTTCTCCCTCAAAATTGGGCTGAAATCGAGCTAAATCGTTCTGTCACTTGTATAGTGCTTAAAGCTACGGCTAGCGACAGGCGTCACTTAGCCCTTTGCCGATCAGGTTGCATTGGTAACAACAAAACAAAATATAAAAGTAAATTAAACACAGAATATGAAACGCAGCTGACACACACACATAATTTCAATAGACTTGGACTTCGACAGTTTGTACAAAAGAATGCAAGCATATATCCAGTTACTAAATATAATGGATGGGTAGATGAAACTTGAATCCCAAATTAATATTATTAATAAATAAATTACTTTAAAATATTTCATTAAAATTTTTATTAACAAATACGATACATTTTTAATTGTTTTTATATAAAGCACCTATAACATGTTGATCTATTTTAAATATTATTTTAAGGCATATTCTTTTAAAACTTTTTAAATGGGATTCCCTGAAAAAAAAACCCTTTTAGCTCTGTGGAGGATAGAACCCGCGACCTATGGTTCCGCAAGCGCGTAACATACCCACAGACAAAAGTGATCACTCCTACCCTCCTCTTACTAGCTTATATCGCTACTGTACTCCCCCACCAGTGAGTAGGCGAACTGACGATATACTTGTTATAGCGAGCGTGTGAGTTGTTGCTATTGCCTCAAGTGAGTCTGACGGCTTTGGTTGCTACGTCGAGTGGATTTGGCGACTTTTTGATTGCTCTTGCGGCGGGTAGATGGTACCACGACAGCTGTGCTTTTCTTAGTTCAGTGTCAAAGTCGCCAAGGTGGAGGATAGAACCCGTGACCTATGGTTCCGCAAACACGTAACATACCACTAGACAAAAGGGATCACTCCAGTCCGGAGGCTGTTACTGGTTTATGTAGATACCACGGCTACAGTTCTAAGAGTTCTATGAATCGAAAGAGTTGGAAGATCACTGTAATAGAGCATACGACAACGAGAGAGAGAAAAGGCTAATATTAACTCCTTGACTACCATGTAACCATTAGTGGATGCATGATATGTATAGGGTAAAATCCCACTGTAACTTCATGTGGATACATAGCTTATTTAGATGTACACTAGTATGACCAGCACAGGAAACATTATAAGGTAGATTTTCTTTTTTCGGGGGATTGTATAAAATTACAAAAGTTAAGTTACAAAATGTCTTGGCTATAAAAATTTAAAAAATAGGAAAATTAGAATTAAAATTACAAATTTCTTTGTATTATTGCTCGAAATGTTCTTGGGAATAAAAAGCTTTTCCACATGCGTTACATAAGTCTATCGCTATTTTTGTTCTACTTCTTCATCTTATTCGTCACAAATAGATAAGTCTGTATCAGAGTCACTGACATATTCATCGGTTTCCGGAAAATATTCTCATTCAGGGTTACTTTCGTTGAAATCCAACAATGATGCCATATTGACAAGAAAAAGTTAAAATAAATAGCAAAAATAGTTTAGAAAGTGAAACGAAACACCAACGAACATGCGCCTTAGAAAATGAAATGTGCGTCGTGACGTCGAGTCAGTATCTCCAAAAATCTGGGATTTGCACGTGTTCTAGAAAGTGCAGTATGGTAGCCAAAGGGTTGATGATCCTAGTTCTTGGCCTGAAATTATAATTGATAAATTTAGAATGATTACCATACACACAATGGCATGATTCATATAAAACCACAACAACTTTGTGCAACTACAGCTATTTGAAAAGTAAAAATAGTGGAAATTTTTCAAAAACTGATTGGTTTTGAAAACAGAACGAAGGCATTTATGTATTCCAATGTAAGTATTAAGATGCTATTGGGTTAGGGCTGCCTTCGGTTAATGTTAAAGAATAGGACCCGAATTAGGTACATTTTTCAGATATAAAAGAAAGGAAAAATTAATATTGTGTGTGTGTGTGTGTTCTGGCTTCACTATCCCTTAGAGCAGTGATCCGCTACCCCCAGTCCGTGGTTCAAATGGTACCGGGCCGCCTAAAGAACATTAAACTATTGCCATTTTATTTAAAGTGGTGCATTTCTCTCGGATTTGCGCAACTTTCCACGAAAATCACTTTTATTCATTTTTGGTGTAACTGTATTTTATTCTGAAGGCATATTTAAATGTAACTAAATTAAAATTGTTAAATCAAAACAATCTAAAATATAAACAATCAACGCGTTCCACCCTCAGGGGGCCGCGGTAAAATTATCAAACGTTGACCGGTCCGCAGCGATAAAAAGGTTGCGGAACACTGCTTTATACAACATATTTTATCATATTTCACATTCTTGACCGAGTTGAGCCATTTTTTCTGGTATAAAATGTGTTTCGCGTTTTTTCTCCTATACCGTAATGTTAAATGAGCTGTCCTTTCACGTTTTAAAATAAAAAAAAATAATATTCATGGACTATTTTGAAATTTTAGAAACACTCTATTGTTAACAAATGTATGAGTTATAATGTTGCAAATTTTCATGAAAATTGAGGCATTTTTCTGTCTGAAAATGTGCTTCGCGTTTAGTTCATGCTCTCGTACTTTTGCCGAAAACCGCCTTAAACGTAAGATATTGTCTTTAAATATATGCAGATTATTTATATTAAATTGTACTTAACGATAAGGAACATTTTCGTTCACGATTAAGAAGTCCTAAAAGGACGTGGTAGCCGAGTAGCCGTGGTTGCGATTTCTCGACCGAAGTTGATGAGTTCCAGGACGACTAGGGTTCGAATCCTGGAGCTACTGAAGATCTATCGTGTACAGAAGATGCCATATCTATCTGAACTCAAAATTCTCCTGTTGGCACGATGTGGAAATTTGAAAAACGGACTCCCATCTCGGGAGTGGTCCACGTCACTTCATGGAGGTTCAGAATTACGTGGTTGGTCTACATTAGCTCTCGTCACATGAATTTCGCCCAGAGGCTCTCAAACTTTTTTGTCTCATAGATCCCTTGCCATGCTTTTCGGTTTTAGGTAGACTCCTACTTACCTAATATTGAATTTTTTCAAATTTATCAATTTAAATGATTTTTTGACTGCCGGTACATATAAAGAGAGAGAGAGAGAGCTATACTTACTTTAAAAGATTTATAAACTTCTAACTGTAGTCAAGTATAGAGTTTAAAGCTTAAGACACACATGTTAATTTAACAGTTATTTTATGCATCAGTTAAATTTTAATTTAATTAATGCATAAAATAACTGTTACATAAAGTCAGTGGCGCACACAAGGGGGGATCCTGGGGGTCCTGACCCCCTTCCCCAAAGCCCTTGATTTTTTTTTATTGATTATAATTCTAAGTATATAGTACGTAAAATTTTATTAAGTATTTGTCATTAATGATTAATTTTATTAATTAATGCTAATTATTTATTCAATAATTAGTTTTTTACTGTGTTTTGTTCCCGAAAATTGACAAAATCAAAAGGAGCATGATACAAGAAGGGTGAACTTTCGACCCCGGACCGCCCCCCTACCTGAAAAATTTCTGTGTACGCTACTGCATAAAGTAACTGAGCAACAAACAAATGCTTTTCATGGGAGGGATGAATCTGGTGCTTCTAAAATTGTTGTGTGTGGGGGGAGATATTCGTTTCTAAACTTGGCCTTAAGATTTTCTTTGTGCCTATTCCAATCAGTTCCTCTTGTAATTTGACACTTGTTTTTTCTTTCAATGTGACCATATGAATTCATTGCCAACTGTGGTATTACCATATTTATAGCATTCTCAAATTAGGGATGGCGATTCTTTCCGAAAAAGATCGATTTTTTAATCGATTCGAATCGTAACTTGATGAATGGATTCACACAAAAATCTGAAGATCTGAAGATCTGAAGTCTAAAAGATCAATTTTTTAAAAAAATCGATTTTTTTTCAAGTCTTCATTTACAATTTAAATATAAATTCATTTTATGAAAAACAAGAAAGATACTATAATAAACGATCTCTTGCTAGTAAAATCAGAGATTATATATATATATATATATATATATATATATATATATATATATATATATATTATATATATAGTTCAGGGAATTCGACAATTACAATTATTTTTATTACCATATCAAAGTATCAGGTATAAAGGAAGACATTTTCTAAATGTATTTGTTTCATTAAAAGTTTATATGTATAGAAAATAGATTATATCTATATATATAAAGGAGAAAAGCGACTCACTCACTCACTGACTGACTAATCACGATATCTCCAGAACTATTAAACCTACAAACTTGAAATTCGGTAGGTAGGTTCCCTTCATGGTGTAGACGTCAGCTAAGAACGGATTTTGCAAAGTTCGAACCCCAAGGGACGTTACGAGGGTTTAAGGGGCGTTACAGAAAATTATTTCCTTTACTAAACTATTAGATGTAAAGTCGTGAAACTTGGTACACAGATTTCTTTCATAAAGTAGAGATTCCCTACATAATGATTTTTACAAAAATCGACCTCCAAGGGGCGTTGAGGGCGCTTAAGGGGTGTTATACATAATTATTTCCATTTTTAAACAATTAGACGTACAGTCTTGAAATTTGGTAAGCGGATTCCTTTCATAGAGTACAGATCCCCTACAGAATGGGTTTTGTGAAAATCGACTCCCAAGTGGCGTTGTAGAGAATTAAGTGGCGTTATAGGCAATTAACTCCTTTTTTAAACTATTAGACGTAAAATCTTGAAATTGAGTAAGCAGATTCCATTCACTGAGTAGAGATATGCCGTAAGATGGGTTTTGTGAATATCGTTTCCTAAGTGGCGTTTCGGGGGCATAAGGGGCGTTATAGATAATTATTTCCATTTTTAAACTATTAGACGTACAGTCTTAAAATTTTGGTAAGCGAATTCCTTTCATGGTGTAGTGATCCGCAACAAAATAGTTTTCGGGAAAATTGATCCCCAAGGGTCACTGAGGGGGATTAAGGGCGTAATAGATAAATATTTCCGTTTTTCAACTAATAGAAACACCTGCTTGAAAATTAGAAGGTATGTTCCGTTCATGGAATAAAGTTTCTTTTACAAAGATTTTTGCGAAAACAGACCCCCAAAGGAGTGGGGTTGCGAGGGATTAAGGCGTGTTATAGAAAAGTTTCTGTTTTTGAATTTAATTCATTTTTACTTGAAATTTGTTGAGCACTTTTCTTTATAGTTGAATAGAGTTCCACTAAGAATAGATTTTACGGAAATCAACTCCAGGGGGAAGCGGGGAGAGTTAATGGGGCGTATTGATAGACAAAATTCCCGTTTTCTAACTGCTAAGACTATAATAATAAAATTTGGTTTGCATGCTTCTTTTGTTGAATTGGAATCCACTAAGAATGCTGTCAACGAGGTATTGATCATAAAAATTCCGTTTTTGCTCTGTTAGATTTAGACTTGAAATTTAGCACGCATGTTTATTTTATGGAGTAGAGATCCACTGAAAGTTGCTTTGCTGGAAATCCACTTGATTATTAGGTTAAGTGAGCGAAAAAAATCTTTCTCCTTCTATTTTAGATATAAATAGAAATTAGATATTATAATTTATGTTCTTTTTAAATCAAGGGGCGAGAGTGTAACAGCTATAAATATATTTTTCAATACAATCGAATTCTTAATGCTAGATATCAATAATTAATGTATATGTAAACAGTATACATATATACAACATCGTGAAATACCCAGTGAAGCGGGTCGGTAACGGCTAGTAGCTTATAAAGGGTGTTTTTTTTAGAGGTATAGAACTTTAAATTGCAATAAAACAACGATGTATTATTCGATTGACATGAATTTTTTTTATTCGAAAGATAATCTTGTGGCATTACATTTTAAATATGATTTCGGGCATATGACTGCCACGGCTGGCTCGGATGTATTCCAATCTGGACGTTCAATTTTCGAGGACTTTTTCCAACATTTGTGGCCGTATATCGGCAATAAAATGGCGAATGTTGTCTTCCAAATGGTCAAGCGTTTGTGGCTTATCCGCATAGACCAATGACTTTACACAGCCCCACAGAAAATAGTCTAGCGGTGTTAAATCACAAGATCTTGGAGGCCAATTCACAGATCCAAAACGTGAAATTAGGTGGTCACCAAACGTGTCTTTCAATAAATCGATTGTGGCACGAGCTGTGTGACATGTTGCGCCGTCTTGTTGGAGCCACAGCTCCTGGACAGCATGATTGTTCAATTCAGGAATGAAAAAGTTAGTAATCATGGCTCTATACCGATCACCATTGACTGTAACGTTGTGGCCTTGATCGTTTTTGAAGAAGGATTCCACCAGCCCATAAAGAGCACCAAACAGTCAGTTTTTCTGGATGTAACGGTGTTTCGACATACACTTGTGGATTAGCTTCACTCCAAATGCGGCAGTTTTGTTTGTTGACGTAGCCATTCAACCAGAAGTGTGCTTCATCGCTAAACAAAATTCGCTTATGAAAATCGGGAACAACGGCAATCTCGTTTTGGGCCCATTCGACGAATCTACGCCTTGCTTGATGATCGTTTTGATGAATTGCCAAACCAAACTGAGAATAAATCACTTGACAGCAGTTAAATCAGTCGACATCTTGGGAAGTAATGCCAACTTAAACTTCTATACCTGGAAAAAACACTCTTTAGTTCCCAATGCTTAATATCTAAGCTTTTTAAAAACAACAGTCTGTCACGTCTACTGGGATCCAAGTGGTTCAGCTCATCACTTGCGATGTTTCCGGCAATCGAAAAAATGCACACACTCGTAAGGAACAGATGATCCCACGATATTCATCTACATCATGGCTATTGAGTGAACGTGATGATAAATAGAGTCTTTTTGTCCTTGCCAGTAAATTAACCGTTTAACCGCCAACACCATAATATTACGGGATTTAAAGATATTGCATTCAACTAATTGTAAATAATTTAATGGTTTTTACCAAAACAGAAAAAAAATCGAATGTCGATTTTCTAGGATGAAATATCAACCCACTGAATCGATTCAGTGCTGCATATCGATTTTAAAAAATCGATTTTTTGGCCCGAGAAATCGATTTTTTGATTAATCGATCTCAGATGGCCATCCCTATCTAAAATCTAGTTTCTATGAAGAAAAGGCATTTAAATGTTAAACATAGGTTAAACTAGGAAAATTCGGACGTCCAATAGTATATTCCTAAGCTTAATTGTGGCAAGAAAAGCTGAAATTATGGCCCTTGTAACTGCAAATTAACCTGTTTAAATTTAGTAAATAAATATGTTAAATAGGTAAATCTGCTTTCCTTATGATTAAATTTTCTTTTAAAATTTAAATCATGAGATCTATCGTAGTCCCCCCATTTACACCTCAAGGGCTCCCAAATTATTTTTTGGTGACCTGGACCCCTTGCAGGTCGTCATGCATCCCTGGGGGTCGATATAGACCACTTTGGGAATCACTGATTTTGCCCATTGCAAAAGAAACAAGTGTTAAATAAGCTTTTAAACAATTCATTTGTTGGTTTTAAAATTTTTTTAGTTGGTGGCAGGGGAAGAGAGAGGTGGGAACCCCCTGGCCACCTTCAGGGTTTTCTCCCGTTAAATTGGGGTGGAACCGATCAAAATCGTACTGTCACCTGCACGGTGCTCAAAGCTAAGGCTAACGACAGGCGTAAAAATTCTAGCCCTTAGCCGCGATGAATTTCGTAGGCCTCGATCTGACTTCGCCAGGCAGGTGGCATTGGTCACAACAACAACAATCACAATTTTTTAGCTCAATCAACGCAGCATTAATAGGGACGAAATGTACAACAGAAATTTTTTTATAACTTCTCTTTTTCTGAAACATTCCTTAATTTAGAGTTGAAATTCTTTTTCGAAAAAAGAATTTCAACTCTGAATATAAGAATCGCTTTCCTTGTTTCTTATTGCTCGTACGTAACTTTAGGCATAAGTTCGTTATACGGACTTTTTTGTTGCAAGTATAAATAATTTTAATTTTCAAATAAAAATTTTTAAGAAAAATTATGTAAAATAAAAAAACGAGATAGGTACGCCTTTCTTTATGAAATTGGTTTATTAGAACTTTGTTTTAAAGTAATTTAACATTTTAAATTAATTTTGTTAAACAAATGCTTTTATTTACTCAATTCAATACATTTCATTTTGTTTTCAAAAATTTGATATGAGTCAGAAAAGAAGTGCATATTTTTAAATCATTTTCTTTTAACTTCGACGTTTGAATAAATTTTTTCGAAATAAAATTGAATTATTTTTGAATGCATTTATTTTTTTATTGACAGGTTCTTGAACGTGTTCTTTAAATTACGCTTGAAACATGTGCCTCGGTAGCGCAGTAGGCAGCGCGTCAGTCTCATAATCCCCTCCTAAAAGAGGAATCTGAAGGTCGTGAGTTCGATCCTCACCCGGGGCAGGTTGTTTTTTCTCGCTCGTTCCACCCGTTTCAATACATGTGTAATGCGAATGTGTATAAATATGCCAGTTTTTTTAAAATTTTATTCTGAGAAATTAAAAAACAGATTTTCTACAAGAAATATAAATAGAATTTTTGCAAATGCGCTATAATTTTAATTTCATTTCCTGAAATTAAAATATCTCATTTTTTGATTTCGTTCAAAATATGTCACATATTTTTGCTTCATTTTTTAAAAATAAATTGAATTTAGTAATAATAATGAATTATATAATTTCTTGCACGAAACCTTTTTTAATAACAACAAATTAGAAAGTATTCGTATTCAGGATACCTGGACATTAAGCCGAATAAAAAAGCCTAAATTCCAAAAATTCGATAGATATTCGAATAGCAATATGTATAAATTTCGCATTTAGTACAGAATGTTCAGCTAATATGTTTTGTACTTTTCCGCAAATCATATGTTAAAACGTAAAATTATATTAATTTTAATATTATTAATTTTTTTAGTTAATGTTAAATATCCAAAACCAACATACCAAGAAAGATAATACTACCAAAAAAATTCCTGAACCATTTCTTTCTAAATATTATATTAGTTTTTAATAATGTTTCTCTAGCAAGAATTTTCCGATTTCGTGAATAAATTTACTAATAAAAATAAATCTATTAGCAGAAATGTAATTTAAATAAAATATTGAATATATTTGTATTTTGTTCGACATTCTTGGAATTTTTAATGATTTTTCCCCCAATAAAAACGATTGGAATATCGTTGAAGTTTATTTACATGCACTTTTCACCCTATTGTTTTATATACTTGCTATATTTTTCGGTATTCAGGTATAAATACTAATTGTTAAACATAACCTTCTACGTTACTTCTAGTTTTAAGTTTGTGTTTAAAGAAAGGTTATACAATAATTATTTATACTGAAGTTATAACATTGTTATATAGAAAAAGTCATTTGTTATATGACGTAGAAAATTCGTGCGTTTGTATCAGATTTCATATCTGTTCTCACCAGCAATTAAATTAATTTTAAACTTTTTAAAACTTGTCTTCAATATATTATTGTATTAAATTAATGCTAGTACAAAAAGAAAAAAAAACTATTGTTCTTATCTATTGTTTATAAATTAAAAAGGTAATTTTATTAAAAGCTTATACGTG
The DNA here is from genome assembly GCA_019973935.1 of Trichonephila clavipes. Classification (NCBI taxonomy): domain Eukaryota; kingdom Metazoa; phylum Arthropoda; class Arachnida; order Araneae; family Nephilidae; genus Trichonephila; species Trichonephila clavipes. Next base: position 30,300 of record BMAU01005470.1, read on the forward strand.
ATATGTGTGCGTGAATTTATGTGCACAAACCGCATTCTGTTTTCACCAATATTGAACTTAATTTTTTAATTTTATTGCAATAGTGATAATTTTCTTTAAGCGTTCTTAAAGTAAAGCGCGCACAAAAATAAGTATTTTCTTACTTACTAATTCGTATACTACCTTAATTTATATGTAAGAGGGCATTCAAGAAATGATTGAAAATACTAGCATCATTTTTTTCCCCTTCAGAATTTTAAAACAGCTGTGAGGCCACCATTGTTGTTTGGAAACTTCCAAATTTATTATTCTTAGCTTTATGCTTGAAAGATTTGGAAGCCAAACGATTTTGATATAATAGTTAATCGCCATTCTCTTTCAATGATTATTTTCTTCATTACATGTAAAATCTTTGCATAGTATATAATCTCTGGAAAAACGGAAAATATTTAATATTTTCGTCCGACAGGTATTTTAGCTCATAGTATAATTACAGCATTATATGAGCTTGTAAACATCAAATTTAACTTCTCTTTGAAAGCAAATGCTTTAAAATGAATTTTCATTTGATGATTTCTTTAGATCGTGTTATGTATTCTTTAGATAATATGATAAATTGTAAGCGAATGCCAGTTTAGAGCAGGGGTATTTTAAATCGAGGTATTCAAAAGTATATACTCATTTTCTAATTTTTGAAAATAAATAAAGATGTAAATTGCAAGGAGCAAAATGGCTTTCTAGGATCAAAAGTGACTCCTACAGGTTTTTTACTATCAGATATTAATAATTAATATGAAATGTTATGTTTTTATCTCAATTTTTTCGAAATTATTTGTGTTTCCCTAATTTCAAGCTTAAAAAGATATATATATATATATATATATATATATATATATATATATATATATATATATATATATATATATGATGTTTTAATTTTCAATAAAAGAAATATTTTACAGGCTGTTATTTTAGCATCGTATTGTTTTTTGTTTCATTTTAGATAGATAAATAAGTAATTCGGGATTTTTACAAAAGTTAATTTTAATTGCAAAATTCAAATTTTTTAATAAACCTTGAAGGAAAAAAAATGCATTTTTAGATGATATTAGGGGAACAAATAATATTACATAAGTTTTTTGATTTTAGTTTTTTGGCGTACGGACTTAAGTTATACATCCTATAACCTGTTCAAAATATAAAAATACAATTATTTTTTGTACACTTAAATTCAAATATTTACGACTTTAGTGTGTGTCCCTGAACCTTCCAAAATAACATTATTTATTATGTAATAGCATTATGAAAATGTATGAACCGAAATATATAAATCTATGTACTTTCTAAATTTGCTGGAAAAACTAAGCACAAGTATAAACACAAAGCTCAGCATAACAAAAACCAATAATTTCATCATCATTAATTCGCAATAAATATTTTGATAACGAAAATCAATATCATTACGAAATCCTTTATGAATTATTCAAAAAAGTAAGGAAGTATACCACATAATGAGTATAATCAAACAAGTTATCAAGGAAATCTATCTTCGAACGAATGGTACTTAAGATTCAACGCATTGATTGGTCAAATCAAATGATTCCTTTATAAAGGCAGCAAAACTTACTTTCATTATATAATGCCTTAATTACATGTAGCTTATAATTTATTATTTTGCGCGTACACCCACACATTAGAATTAAATTTTTAAAGGTAAATTTGGTTTAAATATTAACTTCAAGACTCTTTTCTCAGATTTATTTTCTTTTTTAATTAATTAAGTTATTTATTTGAATGGGCTACGTTAAGTTTTTGTATCGTAACAATTTTTAAAATAGCTTATTTAAAAACGTCAAAAATAAAATCTACGACTTGAAAGTTTATGTTGTAGGGGGGAAAAAAAAGCATACTTTCGAGATTTTGTGGCAATAATCAACATTTACTCTTTCTGAAATATCATGCATTTCTTCATTATCATTAGAAATCGTTTGGAAAAACTTATTTCGAGTTAAAAATTTTAGAATTTATTTAGAATACATAAGAGAAGTTATTCACCGTAAGGTGTTCTATTTTGCAAGCTTTTTCAAACTATGCGAAAATTAAAGCACATACTTTTTTACATATACCTTCGAATTATACAGAGAACTGTTCTAATGAATTCCACAAACTACATTTCGAATTTACAAAACCAAAAGATTCAAACAACGAATCTTCATTCCATAGTATCCGTTGTCGTCTGCTCAGAAGCCGCCATTTCGATCCCACAAATAAGCGGCACTTCAAACAATCCAGTGTTCGGTAGATCCAAGATTAGTTGCTATGGTTACAAGAACCACTTATCCAATAACAAGTTATTACAGTCCTCGCTCATTATGGCAAAACAGTGGTATAGTGATTGCCTTTCTGAAGATTATTAAACGTTTTCCGTTTGATTACATTAATTTTTTTTTCGGTCCCAGAGTAAATAATTGTCTGGGACCTAGGGGAAAGAAGCAAGGATAATTATCTTATTAAGTTAAGGATATCGTTCTATTGATTGAAAGACGTTGTTTATCAGCGACACAAGACATTAAAAATAATTAGAGTAAGCGGAGTGATAATCTTTGCACACACACAAAAAAAAAAAAATAGATGAATTGTATTGTATAAGAAGTTGCTCCTTATAATCAAGAATTATATTATTTTCTTTCTTTTTCGAAGCACAGGATAGATTAGTATCTTTGTGTTAAGAATAAAAAATGTAAATCTTGGTTTGTTGTTTTGTAAGTTGAGATATATATAATTGGAAATTATATTCAACACACACACACACAGCATTATTTCCAAAGGAATTAAGTGTCTGGATTTTATTATTATTTTAGGATATTTGCAATCGTGATTGTTGAATAATTTTTTTTCTTTGTTCTATATAAAATAAAAATAATTAAAGTTTATCAAACATACAAAGAACATCCATAAAGAAGTTTGACATTAATTTTGTTCTACTTTGGCTCATTTCTCATATGAATGTTAGAAGAGTCATAAAAATAAGGAAGTAAAGTAGTGACGTACACAAGGGGGGGATATCCAACCCCCAATAAACCAACAATTTTTTTAAATTTTTACCTTAGAAAATACCCATCTGCGTTTTCGTCTACGCCCGTAGTCTTTCTATTTTATCAACTCAAGGAACTCTTCAGCCATAATGTGTTTTCAGGCAGCCCCAGTGGAGTAACGCACACCCCTACAAACCCCGCATCAAGCTTGTGAGGGGGGCAGGATTCTAGGGAGCCCAAAGACAGACTGACACCAAGTACATATTTGCATATCTGAATTCCAAATACCTGATTTTACAGGAGGCTCTAATATTCTCAGTTAAGCACCTGAGGAACCCCATTTCACTTTAGAACAGTGGTTCCCAAACTTTTTTAACTCATGGACCCCTTTTTATAGTCAAAACTTGCCCACGGACCCCCAAGTGAAAGAGCTACATAAATGTATAGTATAAAAATTACAAATTAAAAAGAATTTTTTGAAGAATTACTTATTATCCAATTAAATTATATTGTTATTTATTTAAATTTCTGTAAAAATGAAAATGGATCAGATTTTTTCGTATTTTATATTGATGTTGTTCAGCGACCATTAAACCAATTTTAATTTTCCACGGAGCCCCTGAATAATATTGTGGACCCATGGGGGTCCGTAGGGACCACTTTGGGAACCACTGCATCAGAAGAACATATCTTAATCAGTGGCGCACACAAGGGGAGATCGGGGAGATCTTGGGGGTCCGGACCCCCCCAGCTCTTGTTTTTTTTCCGATTGATCATAATTCTAAGTATATAGTACGTAAAATTTAATTAATTACTTGTTATTAATGATTAATTTTATTAATTAATGCTAATTATTTATTCAAAAATTAGTTTTTTACTGTGTTTTGTTCTCGAAAATCGACAAAATCAAAAGGAGCATGATACAAGAATGGTGAACTTTCGACCCCGGACCCCCCCTTGAAAAATTCCTGTGTGCGCTACTAATCATAATTAAATATTTTACGATGCAGATCAACATATTGTTACCTTATTTAAGGTATTGCATTGGTAATTAAAATTTTTAATGTAATATTAATGTAATTTATTGATTATTTATATTAATTTGTACTCCAGGTGTCATTTATCCTTGCATTATATTTAGTAACTGAGATATACGCTTATATTTTTTTAATACACACTGTCGAAAATTCTGTTGAAAGTATCTGCAACCGTATTTTATATACTGCGTTTAATTTGTTTTTGTTGCCACGTACGTTGAGAAAGATTTTTCACATAAATACGTTGTTCCGAATGACATTAAAATGTTTATTACTGCGCTAGAAACTTTTATGTGCTCTGCTTGAATTTATAACATAAAATTTAGTAGCTGTTCTTGTTTGTTTAAATTTAGATTTGAATGGCGAATCTGTTGATATAGCGATAACTTATTCACTTTCCTTCTTTATATAGCAAACATTCTGATTTATCGTACAACTCGAACTTTTATTTCGACTCATGGAACCCCAGGGTTCCGTGGAACACAGTTTGAACACCACTGGTCTACATGTTTCTTAGAATATAGCCCCACCCCCATAAGAAAGGTGTGTGTACGCCACTGAAGGGAGGAATGCATATAGCCTATTTAGAAAATAAAGAATTACAGCGTCTCATAAAATATGGTATTCACTCGAACCTAAGCAGCACTATTTTTCCAGTGTTAATGCTACTGAAAATCAGGTGCGGCTTACAATCGACGACAAAACATTTGTCCGGCGCGGGAAAATGAGTTTCCCTACCTTTCAAAGGGAAAAATAGAGCCATCCATTCTGGCCATTTGCATCGATGTCTTATCCCATTCCGCGGTTTATCTCCAGTATTCAGTCTATCCTAAAGATCGTTGTGTCTACTCGTGTTTAGGAAATTTTTTTGCATCTGATCTTTCTTTTAATCATCTAGACATCAAAGATATCGGTAATGGCATCAAGACGAGTTAACTATGACGTAAATATGAAAAGTATGAAAAGGGAGCCATTTTTATGTACAGAAAAAAATGGAAACAGAGCAGACGCCACTGAAAATTTGACACGAATGAAACAAATATACGTCGATAGCTTAAGCAAAATGATATAATTTTTGCTTGTAAGTGTTCAAAAGTCTGTAATAATTCTTTTACATTTCTCTATAATACATTCTTTTAAAAAGATGCTGCATGATAAATGCAGTGTGTGACACAGAGTGAGTGAATATTAACATCGCACGGATCAGCTACTCGAGCGCATTTGGCGACGAACATCGTAATTTTGATCCATGGTCAATTGACAAGGATGACACCTGAGCTGGCACCCCCCTCTCCTAACTTCAACACCACACCAACGGGAGGACGTTTGAGCTTCGACAGATTTAACGCTCAAGGGAATTGACATTTATTGTGTGTTTACTCCATTTTTAAATATCAAAATCCGATTTTTTTAAATATTTGAATGTGTATAAACTTTTCTTATAATTAAATATCATCACAACTACTACATTGCATAATACTATAAAGTTATGATGAAATTTATCTGTAATAATTTTTTAGAGTATTATTATCATTATCATCTTAGTATTATTATCAATTTTAATAATAATACTAAGCATCCCCTTTCATTCCCAGTTCTTTTCTCACTGATTTGAAGATTACGATAAAAACATTCGTCAGAGAATATGTTATTTTTTCCCCGCCTGATGTATAAATCAAAAATAATTTCAGTAAGTAAAATGTATCAAATTTATGCCTTTATTAAAGAAGATCTTCACAAATCATGTTTTCTTACGCATTTGAAAAAATGTTCCATGCAAATTACGTAAATCAGCCTTTCATTAATTTATGTGAAATTTCTTTTTTTTCTGACGTGTAAGGATTTTATGTAAACGTTCGATTTATTTCTGAGCAATATAAATACGAGACATTGCTCTTATTCTATTTCGAATAACATTTCATTAAATGTAAGGTGACCAACCATCCTCCTTTATGGAGGACAGTCCTCCATTTATAGGTTCTGTTCTTCCTCGAAAAGTGTCCTTCTTTTCTCTATTTTAAAACTGATCTGTTAATCATTGGCATAGCAAATTCTGAGAGGGCCACGTATCAAACTCCTTCGGGGGCTCTTTTTTAGAAAAGAAAGCACTGTTAGTGGTACTGTAGTTACACATATTGGGGTCCCCGTATCATTGATACGGCGGTAGCTACGCCCCTGTTGTTAATCTCCATTCAGAGATGAAACAGACATGTTTCCAATATATCGAAGAATGGTCTGAAAGCAAATATCACAGGAAATATCAGTTTTCATTGGTGTTTTTGGAACTCGTTGCACGTAAATTGGGCAGATATAAAAAGTTGTGTTGAGTTTTTATTGAAAGAAATGTCTGATATTAAAATCGATGACAATTGTCTGTTTGAAGAAATTAGAAGAGTGAATGTATATTTAAATTCTAATAAATTCGAACATTTGGAAAATCAACATGCTGAAATTGATAAAAGCTGGGTGGAAATACTTAACCATTTCAAAAATGAATACTTTCCATATGATAGTTTAGTTAATTCTTGTTGAATTTACGTTGTGCTACCCTAGAACTAATGCAGAAGTTGAAAGAGTTTTTTCAGTTGGTAATGATTTTTGGGCAAATGAGAAATCAGGGTTATTGATATTTTAGCTGCTGTACTTATCGTAAAATTCTGTATGAAAGATATTTTTTTGCTCCGAAATTTCCGATATATTAGAAAATGATATACGGACAAAAAAAAATCAATCAATGGGAAAATACTCGTTTAAGTAAATAATTAAAAGGAATGCAAGCGTAATTAGCTTATTTTTATTTGAATAAATAAGAGGCTTCATATATTTACGATATATCTTTTCTTTAAAATTTTTCTGGCACGCGCGTCCTTCTTTTCATTGTAAAAAAACTGATTCCCTCATTAAATGGGAATCAAAAGTTTCAATTACTTTACACAGCAGAAAAGAATAGTTATACTTCATAAAATATTTTAAATAGTGTTCTCTAGATGGCGCCACAAGCGCTAATCGGTATTTGATACGCTTCGTCATGACAATATTTATGCAGTGTGTGTAGATGAAAAAAATTACGGGGCTGTATATTCAGTACATTTTTATTGCAGTGCAAATGGGAAACAAATCTCTTTGTATTATTTGTTTTTCTGTCTTCAGTTTGTTAATTAAACATGCTATAAAGATACAAAGCATGGGTAAAATTATGAATTTATTAGATATTATTACATCAAACATGAACTACGTTAAAATAAAACTAAATACCTTCTTTAGAACTTAAACTTTATTAATTTTATCGTTAGACTTTAAAAGGAAGAAAGCAGTTATAAAAATGAAACGTGTACAAAATAAGAAAGATGTTGCTCCCATCATAAACTTTTTGTATAAAATCATCGAAAGAATCATAGATGCAAAAAGAATTGCTTATCAACTTATTATATCATTTATCAACAAAAACTAATATACATTTTTCTAATGTAAAGGATAATAAATATTAAGATAAGATTCCCATATAAAAACATAACATTCATTGAACTGTTGGAATAAAGTAAGATCGAAAAAATGTGATGGGCGCATATCTAGGCGAATAAATTAAACTCAATTCAAAATAATTCTTAGTTGCACATTTTAAAACAAAATTAATGTTTATATAACTATCTTCAAACCTAAAGAGATTTCAATCACTCTCTTAGGTAAGTTCTTATATACAAATTTGAACAAAACTTTGAGAAGTATTTTCCCAACAACGGATGATAACACTTTTAAATTCATTCGCATTTAAAATATTGTATACAACATTCACAAAATTGTCTTGCTAGCTTACTCCAAATGTTTTAAATAATATTCAGCAATGGACAGTTGATAAGTTCATGTTATTTGCTGCAAACCACGTTTTCATGTCTGATTGCATATACAAATACATTATCTTTATGCAATGGCGTACCCAGACCTTTTTCATGGGGTGCGGTTCAGTGACGTAGCTAGGTATCCAAAAACCCTGATGCAAAAAACCCCCCAAAAAACGAGGGCCCTATATTTGTTGGGTTTTATCAAGAAAAAATATAAAAGAATTTTACATATTCAAAGCTATATACATATATATATACTTTAACATCAGCCCTTTATCCTGCTCTGCAGAATATAGGAAAGCAAAGCGCTACATACTACTTATATATATGTGCAGTGGCACACACAAGGGGGGAGTCCTGGGGGTCTGACCCCCCCCAAAGCCCTTGATTTTTTCCCCGATTGATTATAATTCTAAGTATATAATACGTACAATTTAATTAAGTATTTGTTATTAATGATTAATTTTATTAATTAATTAATCCTAATTATTTATTCAATAATTAGTTTTTTACTGTGTTTTGTTCCCGAAAATCGATAAAATCAAAAGGAGCATAATACAAGAATGGTGAACTTTTGACCCCCCTCCCTTGAAAAATTCCTGTGTGCGCTACTCTGTATGTGTATAAGTTTTCTTGTGTGAACTTTAGTGATCACCCAGGTTCGATCTGACGCGTATAGGCAAGAAATGATACACAAAATATGTATGAGTAAGAAAAATAAATACAATATTATTATAATTATTTAAAAAAAAACACCTGCGAAAGAACAGAGTAGGGGAGAGAAAGTACATGAGTTTATTGCAGATACTATTTTGCGAAATACTAAAACAAGAGAAACTGGTTTATTATGAATCATACTGCAATTAAAAATAAAATGATCAGGAAAAAATAGTTTCCTGAGTAGATTTTTTAAGATGTATGTTAAGATTTTTCATGGACCTCGATGTTTATTTTCAAGTAACTGCTAGAAAAATAAAAAAAAATGAAAAATAATGTAATTTTCACAATAAGTAAAGTTTACAACACTAGACAAAGGGAAAAATTTAGGGGAAATTCCCGATAGTTCGAAATTACTTTCAACTGAGTTGCCCTGATTATAGTTATGTTGTAACCTTTTATATTTATATCTTAAATGTGGGAGAAGTTAGCTTGGCTAGCTCGATGATCAGACTCCGAGGGCCCCGGTGCACGGCACCGCCAAGCCTATTGGTAGCTACGCCACTGGTGGAGATATATTCTAAAAGCACGAAGTCGAAAGCGCCAACGGCTATGGTAAAAATACGTTAGTTTGTGTGTGTGTGTGTGTGTGGGGGAGATTTGAGCCCCTCACGTCTTGTGTATGCCACTATCTTTACGACCTATAAATAAGTTCTGCATTACGATTTGAAGTCTGTCATTTAAAACGTTGTCATGAAGAGACAATTCACTTATCCATTGCTATTTAAAAAAAAAAAGTTTACTGTGTTGTTTAATAGATGCCTAAATTATGATACTTCCATCTCCTAGCTCCCCCTTGACAGGATTAGGTTTTGTTTTGGAAGCTCAAGAAAAGATCAGGTACCTTCAGTCAAAGCTTTTATCATCACTTAATGTTATGTGCATCCATCAGTATTGTGATTTTCAACAAATCACGTTCAATTTCGTGTTTCTTTGTAACAAGATTTCAGACATAATTTTTTCTTGGATTTTTTTTCTTTCCGAAGTAGTTTTTGTTCCTCTTGAAGCAATTCGCATAGTTCTAAACAATCGTTTTCAACTAGGATTTTATAGTGATGTCAGCAGAAAACACATACTAAAGGGTGTTTTTTTAGAGGTATAGAACTTTAAATTGCAATAAAACAACGATGTATGATTCGATTGACATGAATTTTTTTTATTCGAAAGATAATCTTGTGGCATTACATTTTAAATATGATTTCTGGCATAGGACTGCCACGGCTGGCTCGGATGTAGTCCAATCTGGACGTCCAATTTTCGATGACTTTTTCCAACATTTGTGGCCGTATATCGGCAATAACACGGCGAATGTTGTCTTCCAAATGGTCAAGCGTTTGTCGCTTATCCGCATAGACCAATGACTTTACATAGCCCCACAGAAAATAGTCTAGCGGTGTTAAATCACAAGATCTTGGAGACCAATTCACAGGTCCAAAACGTGAAATTAGGCGGTCACCAAACGTGTCTTTCAATAAATCGATTGTGGCACGAGCTGTGTGACATGTTGTGCCGTCTTGTTGGAACCACAGCTCCTGGACATCATGATTGTTCAATTCAGGAATGAAAGAGTTAGTAATCATGGCTCTATACCGAGATCACCATTGACTGTAACGTTGTGGCCTTCATCGTTTTTGAAGAAGTACGGACCAATGATTCCACAAACCCATAAAGCGCACCAAACAGTCAGTTTTTCTGGATGTAACGGTGTTTCGACATACACTTGTGGATTAGCTTCACTCCAAATGCGGCAGTTTTGTTTGTTGACGTAGCCATTCAACCAGAAGTGCGCTTCATCGCTAAACAAAATTCGCTTATGAAAATCGGGAACAACGGCAATCTCGTTTTGGGCCCATTCGACGAATCTACGCCTTGCTTGATGATCGTTTTGATGAATTGCCAAACCAAGCTGAGAATAAATCACTTGACAGCTGTTAAATCAGTCGCCATCTTGGAAAGTAATGCCAACTTAAACTTCTATACCTGGAAAAAAACACTCTTTACTTTTCGAATTCTTCTGTTGCACGTAAAATAAATTACCACAAGCCTTTGGAACTATCCTTAACATTGTACAATGAAGGATTTTTTAATATAATCTCTTACATTTTCATGAGGTCGATTTTTCGTGTAATTTTAGGAATGGAATAATTTTATGAAAGAATAATCGGAACGAACTTTACTTGCTCATTGTCGGTTAATTTTATACCTTTTCACATAGTTAATTTCTTCAAGAATAAAGCATAAAATAAGCGTTAAGAAGAGGAAACACTCATTTCAGTTAATTGCCAATTAAAATATATTTTAGTTCTTGATACTTGCTCGACGTTTTCATATTCTTTTCAAATGACGCGTCTGTTCTAGTTTTCGAGTCGCCAGATTTGCTATTGGATAAAATAAGACAAAACTGCGTAAATTTAACACATGGTTTTCTAAAACACTATAGGAACTATTTCCATGCTATAAAGATATCTATTCTAAATGTTACATTCTAAAGAACCGTAATATT